>JASDQU010105945.1:81837-122192 GCA_032191745.1 Picea mariana | reverse complement strand
CATGTTTGTTTTGTGCTTATTGGATGCATTCACATTTTTATAAATGTTCTTAGATGCATGAGTAAATCAACATGTTGTTTTGATGTAATTTTTATGGGCATGCTACCCCTTCGTTTTCTTTTAAATGTATGGGGCATTTTTAAATTCATATTTAGCAGGATAAGTCATTTTTACAGTGATGGGACTCATCTTGGAGGCTGAATACATTACAAAATGATATCAAAGCATAAGTTTCAACAACGAGCTTATATAGGCCAAGAGCCTGAGTGAATTTTGCAAAAATTCATTATTACAGAGGTTCACCCGTGATGGATTTGGGGGAAATGGTGAAATAAAACTGAAAATCCCCAAATTATGAACATATGCAAGTTTGATTCACCTCATAACAATTGACTAAGGGGATTCATGGCATCATCCTGTAGGTTTGAGAGTCAAATTTGGTCTGGAAGGTCGAATTCTATGTTTTAGCAGTGATTGAGAAGTTGAGGAAGCGACGACCTAGATCGCATTTGAATCGACAATCAACGGTCGAGATTAACTCTGGAGCGACAAAATTTTCCAAGTGCATTGACAGACAAAAAAATGGGGCTAAGATTTAGGGTAATCTCGATCGTCCGTTAAGCAGTAGGGTTAGATCTCAACCGTCCGTCAAATATTAGCGATCGAGAAGGCTCAAAGGAAGCAAGTCTGCAGATGGGAGAGAGTCTGCAGAGGTAGGTTCGCGAATGGAAGAAGGTCTACGGGAAGAGGCCCATGGGGAATAGGCTTACAAGATGTAGGTTTGCAATGTGAAGTTCACGGTGAAGTTCATACGATGAAGTTTGATTAGTCTGTGAGTCGTGGGCTGCAAAAGATCCGAGAAGTCAACAGCGTGTGAACTGCTAGAAAAAGGTCGCGTGGAAGCCAAGGAGTGATGAGGATCGTTGATGCATGAAATATCAGATCTGGATTGTTGGATATGTCGGGCCTAGAGGTTGGTTAAAGAACGTGCAAGTTAGGAACCTACATAGATATGGATCGTTGGTCGGAATGCTTACCAGTCGTTCGATCTGTCGGACATGATTGTTACCGCGAGGGGGCAGAGTGTAAAGGAGAGCACCATGTCAACTTGTTTAGTCAACGTGCCATGTTGGCATGTCGTGTCATGGGACACGTCAACAAGAGTAGGCATATCAGAATCTGCCATGTGGTTAGTGACACATGGAGGGGGATAGGTGTCCTTTGGTGGTAGAGTCACGATGAGTTGGTGGAGTTTATCAGGCGGGCATCTCTGATATCCATGGATATCTATACCATTAATTGTGGTTGATATGGTATGCATGATCTTGCAGCGTGCTAGTTGTCGCGGGGGGGTATTCGTGTGCAAGCAAGTTGGCAGTCTGCGAAGCTGCAGGCCACAATGTTGTGGGAAGGAGATATTCCACAAGCCTTGTGGAGTTGTGAACTATGTTGAGACAAAGGAGCATGGAGAAGTGATCACACTCCAAAAGAGTTCATGCGCCCAGAGTTGAACTCGACAATGTTGCAGGTGGGGGAGCCTGGAGGGTTGTGTCTAATGGTTTGACCATGGGACATGTTTGCCAATACGTGCGGGATATGGTCTACATGGATTCTAGTGGATAGATGATGTCAACTAGCGCATGTGAGGTGGGTCCACATGGAGGCCACGTGGACAAGATGTCATTGTCCTTTGGAAAAGGTCCAAGGAACTTTGAGGAGCTATAATTTTCTTCTCAGAGCTCAGTTTTGGGAAAATAAATAGTCGTTGGAAAGGTCTTGAGGAGGAGAAGCCATCTATCAACCCATAATTTTGAATTGATCACTACAGTTTCTCATAATTGGATTAGTGCATTTGTGTTCATCATAAACAGAGATGAAGAGTGGCATGTAACCTAATTAATAAATGTTTTACAATATGCATGATTCTCACAATAACTATTACGTGCACATTGTTATAGACTTAGAAGTACATGAATGCATTTTGGTTTCTATATGAGGACAGCTTGGTCTTGAGGCACTTTTGCATAGTTTTGCTCAGTTTAAGTGATAGCTAATTTTGGATAAAATTTCTAAGTCTGGAGAAAGTGCAAAAGCACAAAGTTGTCAATTCCATATTTGCATAGAACTTGACTCGAGAATCAGATTCCAAATCTGAAAGTTTCTATGTGTCCACAATCGTAAATGTTATCTGCATCAATAGAAAAGTTTTTTTTATTCCTGACCAATTTTCTTCTACAAGTGGCAGAAAATGGTCTCTCAGATCATATATTGCATCAGTGAAAACATAGCACAAAGGAATGGAAATTGCAACTTCATAAGGCTGCATCTTTTTGCATAGGACTTTGAATGAGGCATGAGTATGGTCATTGGAAAGGTAATCCAAAATAGAACACGATGGAAGGTTCAAGTTCTCCCATGAAGTAATTGATTGTTCTATAACGCTATAGGAAAAAGGGCAATTGGACTCTATGAGCCATGCAATTGCTCATTTTGGAAGTTTTCTGAATAATTTTAACCTTAGAAAAGCATTTTCAGATGATAGAGGTGCATGTCAAAGGTGAGTATTGGGTCAGAAAGAGTGCAGATAATCATTATAGTGCCTATGTTGAGGTATAGAGGCACATTGGAAGTGCATATCCTAGCAAATAAAAGGAGGCTAAATTTTAATAGTAAAACATTGTTAATAGGCAGAGAAACACTCAAGTAATGAGTGTTGTGTTAAGGATTGCTAGTAAGAGGATAGGATTCCATAAATGAGGATTGTGTGGACCTGTTCCAGATTAATCCCAAGGTTCATTGGAGAGGGAAGCAGGTCAAAGCTTGTACAATTGGTTGAAGCATCAAAGAGATGCAGAGGGAAGTGCAGGGTTGCAGAGCAGATAATGAAAGGTAGACAAGGGACTCGGGAAGAGCAAAGAAGGATTGGTATTTAGTTGCTACAGAGTCTAAATGGGTTGCAAAGGTAAATTAACAAGCATTCTTGCATGAAGCATGAAGCTAGCAGGTGAATAATGTCATAGCATGCACATGGAGTTGAGGAGGATTCCATAGCCTTGAAGGTAGAAATGTAGTGAAGGATACAAAGCTTATTGCAAGAGAAGGAAACGGGATATCATGAGGTGAGATGTGGTTCATGGAGTGAATGAGTTGTCTCTATGTGCAAGCATAGGAATGCAAGGAAAAGGAAATGTTAGCTCTGTTTTAGCTAATTGTATCTAATGTACTCAGATCAAGAAAGTTGCCTTTAATATCAAAGTTCACAGTGGAAGCGGGGAACAGATGAAAATGGAGGAATGTAGTGTTTCCATTTGGAGCATATCAGTCTTCAGTGGCCATGCAGGGGATCATTATGAATCACCCAATGAAGTAAAGATTACACAAAGACAATGGCAAACCATAGATAATGACAATAGATGTTGTAATGTTAAGGGTTAAGTTGGTTGGAAAATATTACATCATTAGATGATGGTATGATATAGAGTACATCATCCCAAGGTGCTGGAAGATTCTAGCAAGGTGAATTTGGGGCATGTTTGCTTGAGTGGAAGCAGTTTCCAATAGGGAAGTTGGTTGGAAATGAAGAATGACCAAGTGAGACTTAGCTAGAAAAGGTTCAGATCAGGATCAATGGTGCACATATGAGCAGAATGGAAAAGCACAAGGAAGGGAGGTTCTATAGTAATTCAGGGACAACCATCTACAACAACAACAAAATTAGTAAATAAGTTGAAATAAATATGCCCTGGAGTGCATGATAGAAGTGATGCATGATGCATACAATAAAGATAGAATGCATGTGCATGAAGTGGGAATGATAAGGTTTAATGATTAATTCATATTGATGTGTGTTTGTGCATATGGACATGTCTGAACATGCTTGTGGCATGCTTGTAGACTGCAAGTAGTTTATTTTAATGTATATCTATGCAATAATGATGTTGTGGTATTTGAATATGACTAATGATGGATTGTGTATCCAGGGAAATTGTTATAACATGACTAAAGATGTTGATGATGTTGTTGCATATAAATATCCATCCACATGAAGACAAATGAGGATGGTAAAATATTGGTCAAAGGTTGGTGAAGGGAGCCCAGGAGCTTCTATAAAGTACTAGTTGATCTTGTAGCATCAATTAATGTAATAACAACCATGCAGGTATGCATTTGGGGTTGTTTATGATGCATAAATGTTGAAGGGAATTGAGGTGAGAATTCTCTCCATTAAATTTTAATATTGAAATTGGTGCATAAAGGTAGAGGGCCTTGAATATACAAATTTTTTTTATGCTTGAATGCATATTATGTCATATTGGTTATGAGATCATAACCTAGTCAAGTCATGAGACATTACTCATGTTGTAGTAATGAATGCCATTAGAGATGTTCATGTGTGAGGCCATGAGTTGGTTGGATATGGAAAGGTTATTGCACCAGGCAAGTGCTTGATAGACATCCCTTGTATGACTGATGTTTGGATTGCAACCTCTTTGCCGACACTAAATAACACTAAAGAATGATATTTCTAGTGTTGTGTATGGGCTAAAGAGGAAGGTATCCAAATGATCAAGAAAGTAATTGGGAATAGTTTGGATAATGCACTGAGGTGTGGGATATACCTTCCAAATCCTATGGGGGAATACATGGCATTGATATATGGCATTTTAGAGTCAATGCAAAGATGCATTGTATAAATGTGGTCATGGGTATTGACACATTGGTTTGATTTGTTGGTAAAACTTGATTACATTATGAAAAGCTTGGTATGTTGATAATGCATATACAATGAATAATAGTTTCATTCTAGATAATATGATTAATGGTTGGGTTCCATTTTTAATGTGAATAATGGATGGAAATGATTGAATTGTTGGTAAGATACAATTTTAAGATCACTTCATGGACTATTATAAATGTGCATGAATGCTAACCATTTGTTTGGCTGAGTGAAAATTGAGAAAATTGCAGGTAGAGTGTGTAGATTCTAACCTTGTACAATTATTTACTGCAAACAGATTTTCAATAAAAGAACAGAAAAGATACAATGGCAAATACACACATTACACAGAGATTTTTCCCCCAGAAACTCAAACCGGGAAAACCAACATCTTCTATATTCATAATCTCATACATTGTTTACAATACAATATACATATATGATCCAGCGTCATCCAAAACCCTAATCCAATGACCCAAATTAGTCAACAACCCTAATTCCTTAATCGGAAATAGAAAACCATCAGCGAAAAACCATGTAATGAAAAACAACTCAAAAATGGACGCAACGGAGTGGTCCTGGATATGGAAATGGTGTAAGCCCATAAGGAAGACTGACACCTACAACTGCAAGAGCCAAACAATTATGAGTAGAAATCTCATGCTTAGGAAAAAAAAAAATTGTATAAGACAGATTTGAAAATTGATAATTGAAATTTCCATGATGATGTCTCGTATTGAATGCATGCATATGATGTAGATGGGACGGTTTCTACAGGTTACAAATTGCTAGTGGAAGTCTAGCAGTAATTTGGCTTTCATCTGGGCAAGAAAACCTTGGCAAATGATAGATCGTCTAAGGAACTTTATAATAGTGAAAGGGATGTTTGAGCCTAAAGGGAGAGTAAATCAAGCAGGGCGAATTCTGTCAAATTATGGAGCATTCTTGTAACGTCCCCGACCGCCCATGGTCAGGCCATGCTACACGAGAGAACTCTTACGTTCTCTCTGCGGAACATATTGTAACATACCCAGCATCTAACTGAGCTATGCCACATAAATTTTTCGAATTGTATGCAATTAAAATTTATACACACAGAACTCTTGTGGAACTTTATATATAAAACGTAAACAGACAAATACATTTCGTAGAAGGCACAGATTCATATTGAAATAACAGTAAACGTATACATGCAGCATATACTGGAAATATCCATAAATATACAGACAGTTATAACCACGCATAAGATAAACCCATAAAAATATACACGTAAATAACAATGCAGTATGTAATTTTATCACACAACTAACACTTATCTTGGTAAGAATATCCCCAACTGCATGCAGACCTTCCACGAACCTCCCAGCCTTAGACTACACTGCTCATCACTCTCAGCAGTCGGTCACCCCTGATCTGGGACTAAACTCCACCCAGGTAAAGGGATTCCTAACCAAGCTAATGGTTCATAGACAATAGGAAAGACTTCGTCACAGGTGCCAACTCAAACTAACAGCCTACAGACCCTCATTCCTTACATGCCTGTCCCACCCCAGGAAGTGTGCCCCTTCTCTGCTCAACAGTCCTTCGGCTACCCCACTTCATTTCTGGGCTTCAGCAACAGGCTGGACAGGAAGTCTCAGAGCACTGTAACTGCCGTTTAGCACCTTCAGAAAATCAATTCCCAGCAATTCTCTCACCCAAAGAATTTCTCACAGGCCTGACAACCCGCCTCTTCAATATCCCATGGGCCTGACAACCCGCTTCTTCAATCCATCTCCCAAGCTAACCAGATACACCAACACATAATGGCTATGGATACAGGTTCAGGTACAGTCATGAAGATACGAAGGATAGCTCAATGGTGTGTGAATGTTCATGGATGATTGACTGGATGACTGAATGATGGCCATAATGATGGGAAGAATCATGGAAAAAATATGGGAAAAGGAACTAAGTCCCAACATTATGTATGCATGTCCCCAACTTGACACTTGTCATGTTGGGAGCTACTTTGGCCTACTTGTCCCCAACTTTGGAACTTAGGATAAAATAATTATCCATACTTTATATCTTAAGAAATTTTAATATAATGTTCCTTTTTGGCTTAAGCTCCCTAGCTTAGTGCTTTTCCTTATCTTTTAGTCCTACCCTTTCCCTAACTAGTGGATTTTAGTTCCCCATACTTTTTTATCATGGTCATTCTGCGCGCAGCGATGTATTTTATATTAATGCTGAGACAAATACAAAAGTAGGCGCACTGGCCTTTAACATCTAGGCTCTCCGGCCTAATCAAAACATAAGCATCCTATCTTATAATAATTGGCTCACTAGCCTATAAATGCAACATGTACACAAAGGTTCCATGGCCTCAAAATCGCGTGCACTCAAGTTGTTGTGCGCGGTATCCAGGAATGTGCACACTTCATCATTTTACTGCGCAGTACAAGCGTGCACTATGCCATGAAATGTACATACAATATGATATCAAACATCTCACCAACTTAAGTACATTTTATTTTACATTACAATTGGGTTCGGCCTAGGGATATTACAATCCCCTCCCCTTATTTATGCATTGTCCTCAGTGCATCATGTACCCATATACAACAAAATTTCAAAAATCCTCAAAAAGATGCGGGTATTTTGCCTACATCGCATCCTCATGCTCCCAAGTGCCGTCCTCAGGACCGTACCAGATCTAGTGGACCTTTACAAGCCCTATGGCTCGATTCCGAAGCTGTTTGATTTTCTGGTCCAGAATGCGCACTGGATGCACTTCGAAAGCGCATTCTTGCTCCACCTGGATCACATTCCAATCAATAACATGATTAGCATCAGGTATATATTTCTTGAGCAATGATACATGGAATACATTATGAACAGACATAGATGCAGGCAATGCAATCATATAAGCCATTGGACCAATCCTCTCTAGGATTTCAAATGGCCCACAATAGCGAGCTACCAACTTTGAACAATTTCCCAACTTTAGGGAATTTATGTTGGCTTTCACTTTCAAAAATACATGGTCTCCCACTTTAAATTCCTTGTGAGTTCTGCCCTTATCAACATAGTTTTTCTATCTATCTTGGGCTGCCTTTAAATTTTGCTTTATTTTTATCATTTGCTCCTCCAATTCCCTGAGCAAATCTGGCCCAACCACTGCTCTATCTGCTGGGTCATCCTAGCTTATGGGTGTGTTGCATTTTCTGCCATAAAGTGTCTCAAATGGGCTCATCTTTAGAGATGCTTGGTACCCATTGTTATAAGCAAACTCTACCAAGTGTAGGTATTCTTCCCATTTTGATGGTTTATCCATCACATACATCCTCAACATATCTTCAATCACTTGATTTACCCTCTCTGTTTGTCCATCTGATTATGGATGATACATTGTACTAAAATTCAAATTTGTTCCAAATCCATTAAATAATCCCTTCCAAAATTTTGAGGTAAATTTTGGATATCTGTCAGACACAATTGTCTTGGGTATGCCATGTAATCTAGCAATTTCTTTCATATAAACATCAGCAATGTTCGTTGCCTTGTGAGTGAGCTTAATTGGAATAAAATGGGCAACTTTAGTAAGCTTATCCACCACTACCATGATAGAATCATGTTGCTTGTGTGTTTTGGGCAGTTTAGTGATGAAATCCATTGTTACAACTTCCCATTTCCACTCAGGAATGGGTAATGGTTGTAGCAAACCAACTGGGTGTCTATGCTCAACCTTTACCTTTTGACATTCCAAACATCTAGCAATAAAATCAGCAACCTCTTTCTTCATGCCTAGCTAATAATATTGGCTTTTGACAGCTGCAATAGTTTTCTCATATCCTGGGTGCCTAGCATAAGGTACATTATGCATTTCTCTCAATATCAGATTTTTCAATTCTTGAGAATTTGGTACATAAATTTTTCCCCTATACATGAGAATTTCATCATTATCTAGCTTATATTCCTCAATTTTCTACTGCAAAATACCTTGTTGTAATTTTGCCACTAATTCCATGTATTGCAAATCTGATTTGGCAGCCTCTATAATTCTGTGTTTCAAATCTGATTGGTACATCCTAATGGTTGTAGCATGCATTTCATGCACTCTTCTGCTGAGTACATCAGCCACTTTGTTCTCTTTCCCCTAGATATGCTTTATATCAAAGTCATATTCACTTAGAAATTCTAACCATCTGCTTTGCCTAGCATTTAGAGTTGGCTGATCAAATAAATATTTCAGACCATTATGGTCTGTTCTTAGCTCAAACCTTTTCCCCATGAGGTAGTGTCTCCATTTCCTCAAGGCATGCACTATGGCTGCCAACTCCAAATCATGAGTGGCATAGTGTCTTTCATGCTCCTTCAACTTCCTTGATTCATAACATATAACAAACCCATTTTGACTGAGGACTCCACCAAGTTCCTCTTTACATGCATATGTGCATACAATGAAGTCTTTATTTGGGTTTGCAATCCTTAGTATTGGAGCACTTGTTAATAATTGTTTCAAGTGTTGGAAAATCTTTCCACAATCCAATGTCCACTGAAACTTCACACCCTTCTTTTGTAATGAAGTGATTGGGTGTGCAATCTTTGAGAATCCTTCAATAAATATCCTATAGTATCCTGCAAGGCCCATGAATGATCTGACATTTGTCACATTCTTTGGCGCTGACCATTCTCTAATGGCTTCTATCTTCTCATGATCCACTGCTATCCCATCCTTTGAAATGATATGCCCCAAATAATGAATTTGTTGTTGATAAAATGAGCACTTGCTCAATTTGGCATACAATTGATGTTCCCTTAATACTTGCAACACCATCCTCAAATGATGCTCATGCTCTTCTTATGAATTGGAATATATAAGAATTTCATCCAAAAAGACAATGACAAACTTGTCTAAATATTCTCGGAAAACACCATTCATGAAGCACATGAAAACAGTTGGTGCATTTGATAGCCTAAATGGCACCACTGTGAACTCATAATGACCATACCTTGTCCTGAAGGCGGTCTTGCTGATATATTCCTCTTTAATCCTTACCTAATGGTATCATGACCTGAGATCTATCTTTGAAAATATCTTTGCATCCTTTAATTGATCAAAAAGATCATCAATCCTTGGCAGAGGATACTTGTTCTTAACAGTCACTTTATTCATTTGTCTGAAATGAATGCACAATCTTAATGCCCCATCTTTATTCTTCACGAACAAGACTGGGGCACCCCAAGGTGACACACTTGGGCGTATATACCCCTTCTTCAGAAGTTCTTCAAGTTGCATTTGCAACTCCTTCAACTCTGGTGTACTCATTCTGTAAGGAGTCTTTGACACTGGAGATGCTCCAGGCATTAAATTTATAGAGAAACCTATATCTCTCTTTGGGGGTAGTCATGGTACCTCCTTGAACACATCTTCAAATCTTCCAGGACTGCATAATCCTCCAAATTTTCCACCTTATCTTTAGGTGTCTCTTCCATATGAGCTGCAAATATTTGACACCCTTTTCTGTAACATTTCTTCTGTTGCAATGTTGAAATTTCTCTGATGATTACTGCTCTGGGAATTCACTGCACTCTCCTTAGGTTCCCTTCCTCATCCAAGCAAGTAAAGGTCTTGTTATGACAGTCTAGTATGGCATGATGTTGGTCCAACCAATCCATCCCAATTAGACAATCATAGGAACCTAAAGGCAAGATGTTCAAATCTACTCTAGTGTTCAGTCCACTCATGTCCATAAGACATGACTTAACCATCTCATTAACTTTTCTTTTGGCTCCGGTAGCCATCTGCACCAACCAAGATTTTCCATGCTTGATTCTTGGAAAATGAAAACTTTCCACCATCTTAGGATCTATATAACTATGACTAGCTCCTGAATCAATTAAAATAGCAATGGTTTGGTTGTTGATCATACCTTCCACTTCAATCATATGTGATTGATACTCTGCTTGCTTGTTTTCCAAGGCTGCATAGATCCTTGGCACATTTCTACCCATGTCCTCCACTGTTTCAGCTTCTTGTACATTGTGAACAGTTCTCACTTTTTCACCTCTGTGAGGACAATCTCTGTACATATGATCTCCTTTACAACCCCAACATTGAATAGGTGGTTTCCTTGGCCTTTGACCCCTTGTCTCAATCGTTCTGGGTTCTCTAGGATTTTGTTGTCCTTGTGGATTATTTCTGAAGAATGGTGGCTTAGATCCCTTCTTCCTCTGATCCACCTTGAATTTATTTTTGTCTTCCCAAGATTTTTGGAAAGTTGGCCTTGATTTTTGTTGATCATAAAGGCATTTATCTTACCTTATGGTCTCCTCTAATGTCTTTGGATCATCATACTGTATTTTGTCACTAATGAATGACGACAATCCACGTAAATACCTTTGAATTTTAATTGTATCGTCCTTGATGAGAGAGACATACTTTAGCAGTTCTAGAAACCTTCTCTCATATTCATCTATTGTCATACTCCCAAGCTTGAGTTCAAAGAACTCTTTCATTTTCTTGTCATAGTATCTCTTAGTCAAGTATTTATTTTTCGAAATATTTCTTGAATTCCCTCCAAGTAACACTTTTCTCTTTAATGTGTTGCACCTACACAAGTTGATCCCACCACATGGATGCCTTTCCCTTAAGTTGATAGATGGAAATTCTACCTTCTGCATGAGAAGAATAATTATGCAACTGAAAATACTTTCTCATGCCCAGCAGCCATGTTTCTTCATCCTCATCCTTCTTATACTCACCATCAAATGTAGGAGGTTTTATTTTGTTCATTTCTCCTTGTAGCTCATCCACCCCAAACCTCTTATGATTTATAACAGGGGATGGACTTGAGATGCTATCTCCTCTCTTATTGGAATGCCTCAGGGAGTGGTGGTGATGTCTGCTAACACTTCTGGTTCTTATTTTCTCATCAGGAGACTTATGACTTCCTGATTTTCTTGAACCACTCTCTTTATCCAATTTCTTTTCTATTATGTTCAAACTCTACAATAACTTCATGTTGAAGTCATATTGTTGCTCCTTGGCTCTCATAAGCCTTTCATTATCAGCTTTATGGCTTTGTACATCCTTCTGCAAATTTTTAATGGTCTCTGCCATATTCATGTTTTCATCCCTTCCTTCTCCATGTCCATTGGAGTTTGTTCCTTCAATGCCCAAATGGACATCCATCCCTCTAATCTCATATTCCTAGCTATAATTACCTTATGCCTCTTCCATTCCTCTAGAATCTGTGTTGATCTTGATCTAATCTAGTTGTTGTTAACTCTGCAAAATGTACATCCAACAAAACTTTGTCAGGCTAACTGTTTCAACAATTTCATGAAAATATGAACCATTCTGGTTCAATAATATATATCAGAATTTTTCTTCTGATTTCCTAGAAAATTGAATTCCCTGATCAATTTTTTGGGTGGATATTTAGATTCGACTTTCCAACACATTTTCAATGCCTGCTCCCATGCTCAATTCTGAGTCTTGAGTGGAAAGTTATGGTTATTTGAAAATTGCCCATTAATTTTTCTGTTCATTTTTCAACTTGGCACAACTCTACGTTGTAATTATGAAATTTCGCACCTACTCCATTGGAGGTTTCGTAGGAGCTCAATTGTGTTTCCTCATATACATCTTATGGACACTCTATCCAAGTTTCACCTCTTTCTGGGTTCTGGGATGCTAATTACAGCCTGCTGAAATTCCAGACCAAAATACCATATTGTAACTAGTATGCTCCAAGTACCTTCTTTGCCATATTAAACACTTTTAACATGCCCAGAAATTTAATTCAGCTCTTGGAATGTCTTTCATGGTTCCATAGCTTTCCATTGACTGCTTCTGTTCCTCAATCTAATTTTGGAGCAGAAAGTTACGGCTCTTTGAAGTTAAATGGGTCTTAAAATTTGCCCTCCACTATTTGTGTTGTAACTTTCTCATAAAAGCTCCATTTGACGAACGATTTACACCATTAGAAAGCTCTCAGTGAGCTCTTTTATTTGAGCTGCTAAGACAAAGTGTGCCTTGGCACACTCTATTCTCGTGGTTTTTTTGTAGCTAAAATCGCTCTGAAGGGCCTCAAAAACGCATTGTAAAAAGATGATGTTCAAATGATATAAAACGTCACAGAAATTCATTGGTTTTTTGTTGTTGTTCACCCTTCAAACAACTTCGTGCACACAAATTTCAACCTGTAACCCATATCTACCATGAGAAGCAACAACACAAGGTAAATCGTGCTTCGCGCACTTTAAAACCATTGTGTATCACTTCTCTGTCGTGCCAATGACTGCTCACTACTTTGTGTCGCGCGCCAATACCCACCGCGCCCAGTTTTGGTTCTTGCACTATTACCTATTGCACACAATTTTTGTATCGCACGTTGATATTCTACATGCTGCACCATGCAAAATTTTAGTATGCCCCCACCGCGCACCAATACTCTGCACACACCATTAACTAAACCATCGTGCGACAACATATACCCATATTGCGCACGCACCATCAAAGTTTATCTTCACTTTGCCAATATTGTGCACACCACCTGCACCATTATTATGTGTGTTAACATAGTGCACACCTTATTACGTGAATGCACACCGCGCAATGCTAAATTTAGCGCGCGCACCCGCACACCAACATTTTCCGCGCGGTGCCAAAATTTAGCGCGTGCACCAGCATGCCAGCATTTTTCCGTGCGCTGCCCAAATTTAGCACACCAACATTTTTTTGCGTAGCACGCAATTTTTACATATCAAAAGACTTTTACCGCGCATCCTACATTTTTAGTGCGCCCACCTACGCACATTCATTTTTATGCACATCAATTCCTTGTGAATTCCGCTGCAAAAATTGGGGCTTTTGCTTAACTTTTTCTCAATTTCTACCATAGACATTTTACAAGTATGAAATTTGTTCAATTTCACCCCGATAACACCAATTCAACCTCTGTAACAACAAATCGTTGTGGTTTGACATTTCTAAAATGAATTTTTCCCAAACTCAATTCACGAATTGAGAATTTTAATTATAAAACTCGCTCCAACTGTCATGGCTTCACAATAACTTCAAATTCGACCAATTCCATGTCTGGATTTGCTAGAACAGATATTAAATCAATAATATCTCACCACATGGCCGAATTTCTCAATTTTCCCATGAATTTAACAACAGAAGTTGGGGCTTTTCCCAATTCCACGTCGTTGTTTCTAAAATTTATCATGGATGTTCTGCAACTCGAAATTTGGCCACTTCGAAATAAAGTCTTTGTGAAACTTCACTTCAACTCAACTTGATCGGCCCATCCAGGCTTAGTGTTAAAAACTAAAGCTCTGATACCATATTGTAACATCCCCGACAACTTGCTCGGCCCATCCAGGCTTAGTGTTGAAAATTGAAGCTCTAATACCATATTGTAACGTCCTCGGCCGTCCATGGTTGGGCCACGCTACACGAGATAACTCTTATGTTCTCTCTGTGGAACATACTGTAACATACCCAGCATCTAACTGAGCTATGCCACATAAATTTTTCGAACTGTGTGCAATTAAAATTTATACACACGGAACTCTTGCGAAAATTTATATATATAACGTAAACAGACAAATACATTTCGTAAAAGGCATGGATTCATACTGAAATAACAATAAACATGTACATCCAGCATATACAGGAAATACCCATAAATATACAAACAGTTATAACCACACATAAGATAAACCCATAAAAATACACACGTAAATAACAATGCAACATGTAAATTTATCACACAGTTGACACTTATCTTGGTAAGAATATCACCATCTACGTGTAGACTTTCCACAAACCTCCTAGCCTTAGACCACACTGCTCATCACTCTCAGCATTGGGTCACCCCCGAGCTGGGACTAAACTCCACCCGGGTAAAGAGATTCCTAACCAGGCTAATGGTTCATAGACAACAGGAAAGACTCCATCATAGGTGCCAACTCAAACTAACAACCTACAGTCCCTCGTTCCCCACATGTCTGTCCCACCCCATGAAGTGTGCCCCTTCTCTACTCAACAGTGCTTCGACTACCCCACTTCCTTTCCTGGCTTCAACAACATGCCGGACAGGAAGTCTCAAAACACTGTAACTGTAGTTTAGCACCTTCAGGAAATCAATTCCCAGCAAATATCTCACCCAGAGAATTTCTCACGGGCCTGACAACCCGCCTCTTCAATATCCCATGGGCCTAACAACCCACTTCTTCAGTTCAGCTCCCAAGCTAACTAGATACACCAACACAGAATGGCTATGGATACAGGTTCATGTACAGTCATGAAGATATGAAGGATAGCTCAATGGTGTGTGAATGCTCATGGATGATTGACTGGATGACTGAATGATGGGAAGAATCATGGAAAAAAGATGGGAAAATGAACTAAGTCCCAACAATATGTATGCATGTCCCCAACTTGACACTTGTCATGTTGGGAGCTACTTTGGCCCACTTGTCCCCAACTTTGGAACTTAGGATAAAATAATTATCCNGGTCGGTCTGTGCACATCGATGTATTTTATATTAATGTTGATACATATACAAAAGTAGGTGCACTGGCCTTTAACATCTAGGCTATCTGGCCTAATCAAAACATAAGCATCCTAGCTTATAATAACTGGCTCACCAGCCTATAAACACAACATATACACAAAGGCTCCCTGGCCTCAAAATCGTGCGCACTCAAGCTGTTGCACGCGATATCCAGGAATGTGCACACTTCATCATTTTACTGTGCAATACAAGCGCACACTATGCCATGAAATGTGCATACAAAATGATATCAAACAGCCCACCAGCTTAAGTACATTTTCATTTACATTACAATTGGGTTCGGCCTAGGGATATTAAAATGCTGGAGCATTTTTGGAGCTGAAGATTGAAGAACCGGGTTGTTGTTCCTAATAAGTGAAGTCCTTTATGAGTTGCACTATAGCAAGAAGTTGCTACTGTTTGTTTTCCTTGGTCATTTTCCTAGCAGTTATTTCCTTGGAGGTCCAGTAGTGAGATTCCCGTTCACCTATGCCAAAGACCCTGATAAATGTTGCAGCCTCATGGACTGAGGGCAGTGATGGGGAACATTCCTTGGGTTGGGAAGGTGTGTGGAAGAGAGCTGGTGGAAATCGAGATAGTTGTAGGAGAAGGCCAATGGGTTATGTAACATTTTAGGGCCGCAACACTTATGTATTTATGGTTTTTGGGGCTGGAGCACCTATTTATATTTAGGCTGAAATGTCTATGTGATGTTATGTCGAAGAGCCTATATGTTGATTAAAGGTTAGAGAGGCTAGCATTGCAATTGTATGTACACATGTATAGTGTTGTGCACTGAGACAGTGAAAAAATAAGAGGGAGGGGAATGTAACATCCCCAATTTTAATTCCTGCAACTTATAATGTAATTATAAAAATTGCATTTAGGTTGGTGAGTCGATATGCTTGGGGTAAAGAGCCCATGTTGATTAATATGGTCGAGTGATGAACTATGTAAATGTACATTGAAATGATTAATAAAAATGATAATCATTGGATGCCATATGAGAGGGATGAAAACAATGGGGGGATATGATTCCACAAGAGAAGGGGCTAAAGGGGGAATTGTTCATGGTATTAATTCAAACCCACACTCTTGAAATTATTATGATTATGTATAAACCTTCTATTTGTTGTTGAGTGTTCCTGAAGCCTGTCATTCAATTCATGTAAGAGGTCGGGTGAGGAAGTCATTCCAATAGTTATGACAGCATGGGGTTGAAGTACAATCATCTTTGGGAAGAGTGAGAGTCAAGAAATCAAGGGAGAAGAAGGAAATTCATATGGAAAAGAGAGACAGAATTTACATGGAGATTTTGGGAAGCAAGAGAGGAGTTGAGTGTTGGGAAGAGCACCATCCATGTTGTGTTTGAAGGCAGCCATTGTTGGGTTGTGTTTATTATGGTAAAGAGGCATGTGTGCCTGTGAAAACATGGTGTGTTCCTGAAGTGTATTTCCTATTAGGGAAATGGCTCAAGATCCTTGTGAAGGATGTTGTGAGCACTCATGAAACAATTGAGAGTTCCTGGAGTCCCCGGATGAGAGATTCCTAGCCAACTAAGTGCATTGGAATCCTTGACCATTAATAGTATATCCCAATGGACTAAGAGCAATGAAGGGGGTACATTCCTTGGGTTGTGTAGGTTGTGGGGAAGAGAACTGGTAGATTGGAACTGTTGTTGGAGTATAACCTGGGTTTTGGGTCGTTGAGTGTGGAGAGTGGAAAACCAAGAGGGCCAGACCTCCTTATGGACTCATAGCCTCAGCTCGGGGGTGGCCTACTATTAAGAGAAAATGAATAGTCACGCCTATGGCTAGGAGGTTCATCCTTCATATGYAACTAGTTGGTTAAGTTTTATAAATAGATAAGTGTTTTGTTGCTTTATTGTGATTATTTCGCTGTGTAAATGAATATCTAAATGTTCTATGTGTTTTTTGTGTGCTTAGTGGATGCATTCACGTTTTTATAAATGTTGTTAGATGCATGAGTAAATCAGATTATTTTTTTGTTGTAGTTTTTATGGGCTTGCTACCCCTTGGTTTTCTTTTATATGTATGGGGCATTTTTAAATTCGTATTTAGCAAGCTAAGTCATTTTTGCAGTGACGAGACTTAACTTGGAGGTTGGGTACATTACAGCTAGCATGATTGGTTTTGAAGGGTTTTGTTTGTAGGGTGACCTAAGTTCAAAACCCACTGTAGTCGGGAGGAGATGCCTAAAAAATCTAGCCATGCTAAGGCTTGGTGTAGCCTAGGCTGGGTGCAATCCCTAGGTGATTTTAACAACTTAGATGCCCCTAGGTTGTGGTTTATTAGCCAAAGTCTAGTTCCATAAGTCACAGACATGCTAGCAAACAAAAAAATCAAATTGCGCTAGCATTATTGGTTTCGAAGGGTTTCGTTTATAGGGAAACCCAAGTTCAAAACCCACTGTAATCAGGAGGAGACACCTAAAATATCCAGCCAACTAAGGATTGGTGTGGCCCAGGCTAGGTGCGATCCCCAGGTGATTTTGATAGCTTAGATGCCCCTAGGTCGTGGTTTCTTATCCAAAGGCTACTCCCGCAAGTCACATACACACTCCACAAATCTTAAAATGCGATATTACATATGAATCACAAGGTTATCAAAATGGAAGGATGATCTTCATCAATATTGATTTTTTGTTAGGATCTTCAAAAACAATTTAATTTATTTTCAATGTGATGGTTGTCAATGGTTGTTAACTTTATATATCCAACATCATAAAATGAATAAAAAAACATAATTATCCAATTATATATAACCATAATAAAATGACACGTTGACTATATAAATGTGTTGAAATAAAACATGTCAATATCACGTTTTCTTTCCATCACCCTAATTATATTCCTCACTTGGAATTATAACATTGTTGTTCTCGAAAAGATGTTTTGATGTTGGATTGTGTCTTAGTACGAACCACCAATCCATATCCAACACATCCAGAGTTAAAAAACACTTGGTTGTCATGTTTTAGGAAAACAGAAGGCTCCTTAGTTTCATCCCACATCCTTCTAGAGTTTATACATATTAGCCCATTATAATGATCTTCCTTTGCATTACTCTAGTCAAAGGTATTCCATCACTTGCACTTAAAAAAACACATTGGAAATATGACAAGTCCACTTGTATGATATCTTTTATCTTTCCAATATAACCTAACTTCCCCTCTATAGTGTTTCGATCACGGTGGCTAACACGACTAGATTGGTCAAACTCATCTTCCACTCCACAGTCCAATGTGATCTTCCACTCCATAGTCCGGTGTGACATGTCCATCATCGACATCCTTAATGAGAAAATGATGTTCATATGACCACATATATGCAAACAAATTCACCTATAAAAATGTGAACAAAGGACAATGTCATATGTCTAATAACCTGCTCATTGATAAAAACATATAGATTTTACACTTCAATTGTGTATTACAAAGTTAATATTGTACATAAATATCTTATTACAAAGTTGTTGCACTCAATCCCTATGTCTAATGCATTGTCTTCACCACATGGGTAATGACTGGACATGCCATATTTCCCTCTAATATGGTCATCCGCCCAATTGTTGGGACAAATCATTGACATATTTTCTTTTGAATGATTGGGATAAGGCATGCTTCTACCATTCAATTGTCTAAGTTCTTTCTTGTCATTGTCATATTTCATTCTCTTCATACAACATGACCCACGGTTGTGTTACCTGCGCATTGTAAGGATTGAATTTATAAATGGAATCAATTTTTTAATTTGTTAATGTATTCATGAAATCAAAATAAATAGTATGATATCAAATATATACTAGCAATTTCAATGTAAACAATTACCATGTAGAAATTTGACAAAATATAGGTGACTTACTCTTTATCATGTGCCTTTTTCTATTCATTTGAAGTGGATCCCCTTCCCAATTTTCCTCATCCCATTAGTCATATCAAACCACTATACCTAGTGTGTCAACAATTTTCTTGATGTACACAATGGCATAATAGAATGACTTGTATACTATGTAGCCTTCCACCATAGACCCCTTCAACTTTTTCATGTACCTCTCTAAGAAGAAAATCCAATGACATGATACCACCCTATATAATTCAACCTCGTCATCTAGGTTAATTATTAGATGGACTTACAAGTCCATGAAACTCATTGGTGGTTCCTTCTCAAATATACAAACAATCTAAAATATCTCTTGATGCCACCATGGAATACTAGCCATGTGAATCTCCTTTCATATAATTCAATGCACAAATGTAGATAATTTAGATATAGCATGTCGTAGATACTGGGAGAAGTCATGGTTCAAATAACCATGCACGAACAAAGGATAATGGTACTACAAAATTAGTTGACATAAAACTATAAGTGCATAGTATATTATAACCTACACTATATAAAAAGAAGCATGTAATCGATATATTTAAAAGGTTTACATAGTCGTGTGATTTCAACCATGACAAATGTTCATCTATGGTGAAGCAACATCATAGAGTCAAATCATATAAAGAAGGTTACTTCACACCCAATATAACATTATTCACCATAGAAAGATTATCTTTCTCCAAAATCCATGGAACATCATTTTCTTAAAATAACAAGAGGGACCAACCTCTCTACTTTCTTTTCTTGGACAATGTTTATTTTTAGTTTTTGAAGAAATAAGATCTCTCCTAACAACCAATGTGTCACTTTTTTCGATGAATGTGCCTCCACAAATAATATGAAACATTTGTTAATATATGTATGGGATCTAGTAATCCCAATATGAAAGCTCATAACATGCAAATTTCCTTTTCATCCTAATGGGCATTTTCTTGGCATTGGTGTCAAAAAATTCAAGATCATCAAACATATGTTCTCTATTTCATATGCCCCATGCCCGTTTCCAGTGACAATATATCAAGTCTTTGGGTTCTCTCTATCTTACCATTGAAAACAGATGTTTCTCTTCCATAACGGTGGTCTTCTGGAAGGAATTCCCTTGAGCAGCCATACACTAGCTTTTCTAGGTGATTGGACCACCTAAGCCTTATAGAAGGTCGAAAACATTTACATCAATGATACCCTTTTGTTACAATACCTATTATTTTATACTAAACATGTTTAGCATCAAAAAATACAGCGTCACCAAATTAGGTATGTCAAATAACATTACAAATATAAGCAAATCAATCAACATGCTTACTAGAACAAACTCCTAGCTCTAGATAATCATTCATGGTATATGCACATATGCCATAAAATGTAAAAGATATTTTTGCCAATATGGGTCGTTCTACATCATATACATGCATCCCTTCCCATAATTGCTTCAATTCATTGATCAATGATCGATGGTAGACATACCTTCTCTTCACTTGTCTTCTACAAAGGACTATTGTTACAGGTGAATCCCCCTACTGAAAAGTGGATTCCCTCTTGGTCTCTAGACTCCTAAGGCCAAGACAGAAAAGTGCTTAACATGGACACTGACATCCTTTTAGGTCTAATCAAGCTAACATACGAAGGAGAAGAAGAAAGATATGTACCTTATTAACAATGTTTGTCCCTGCAAATTCCAAGTTGAGCTTTGATCTTGAGCTCCCTGATAGGTCCTGTAGAACAAACAAAGATACAATGGACTTCCTACTCTACTGAGATTAGCTCAAATATAGATCTATCTACTGAAGACAAACTCATGTGGAACAAACATAGGTTTGAAAGAAATAGGCCAAGCATTGATTATTAATGAGAACAAGTAAAAGTACTTACAATCCTTTAATGAAGGTGCAGCAACTTCTTCCAGTTCTCCTTGTCCAACCCCTTTTCTCAAGTAATCTACATTGATTTCTTTGATGGCATCTCACTTATGAGATCATAAGTGTCACATCTCCAATCTCTTATGTTCAAACCACTTATAGGATCATAAGTTTGGTATCAATCTCTAGTCTCTTCCTATGTACCTTTCACCATGAGAAGGCCTCCTTATATAACCTTGGAGAGGCCCAACCACTTGACAGATCTTTGGGATAAGTTGAGGATTCCTCTCCTTCAGTTGAGGATATTCCCTAAGATCATGCCTTGACCCAAGATTCGAACCCAACTACCTTCAGATATTGAGGGGATTGTCCCTTGATTTCCTCCAACAAACCAAAAATTCACTCAGAAAGGGTAGCGCTCCCCCAAAAGGGTGCACAGAGTGCTCAAACACTCCCCCAAAGAGGCCCAGGGAGAACTAGCACTCCCTGACAGTGGGTAGGGGAGCGCTCCTCTCCAAAATCCATTTTTGAGTGGTTCTTTCAGTGGCAAAAGGTTTGTACTTCTTGTCAACTGATTTCTCTTCATCAAAACTAGTCTTTGAGGTGTCTTAAGTGTCCTCATGATGTCGTTAGAGGCATGACATAGGCAAGATGACAGTATGATGTTTGTGAAATTTGCAACACTTGTGGTAAAGATGCGACACTTGCGGACAAGATGCGACACTTACAACACTTGTAATGACGACACTTGCGACACTATTGAAGTGAGTAACTTTGATGTGTAACAGATTGCCCCCCAAAGTACGAAGTTAGAAGACGTGATGACTGAAGTACTTTGTATACTTTTTCGAGCAAGGGTATAGATGCAGAGAAACCAGAAATAGCTGCATACAACCATCAAACAAATATTATGACATGTTTCAAACCCAAGGCAGGCATACCTATGCTTGAGTGATAAAGACTTTTTAGTTATGGCCGCCATAAAATACACTGGGGATCCATAATTATATTGATAAAAGGTATAGCCACTGAAGATACAATGTGGATCTATACTCCTATGACCTTAACCGATCGTAGCCACGAAGAATACACAGTGGATCTACAAGATGACAAGACATATCCACAACCAATACAAAGTGGATCTATGGAACAGTATATGTGTCATAGTTCAAAAGAAACTCTGTCGCAACCTGGGCAAAGTATATATAAGAGATGACTCAACTCAGGGTCTTCTTACCGATCCCGTTGTAATACGAATCTAACCATGTGAAAAGATGTCCTGATGTCGAACATGGCAGAAACCACATGATTATCGGTCAATGATGTAAACCGTTAACAAGCGCGAGGGAGATCACCATTGATGTCAATGATCCCGAAGGTACTCTAGTACATTCCAACGAATGTGAATGAATGAGATGGAGTCGAACATCCATGGAATCACCTGATCAGGGGTCAATGATGTAAACCCACTGTCGGACACGAGGAGGCCTGCCATTGAGGCATGTAGGTCCCAAGGTACTAACTGGTTTCTAAGTCTAGTTCCTGGAAAATGTGTTGAAGTCGACAGGAATAGACTCGTCACAGGAGGGCCTTGATGTATCCCCCATCAACGACACGAAACAAACATAGTGATGTAATTGGTGGATCAAATGAACATGGACTGACATGGGTATTTGAAACAAAAATATTTTTGATGGCTAACTCTCGAGGCAGATACTTCCCTTGAACACTGAGGCACAATAGCAGAAACATGACATGGACCAAAACACGATAATGCAGTCGATACTATGACTTTTATCGGGTGACCCAAGGGAGTAAAGAAAACTCATAGAATTGGCTCAGTGCAAAGGTTCAGCGGATTAAAATGTATGCAAATATAAAGTGTCATGTTCAAGGGCGACCGTAAGAGTTACTAGTAGTGTTCTCAAAAACTACTTGGCTTGCTTCTTCCAATTTTTCCCCCATCCAAATAGATGAGTACCTCTTTTTAATTTAACGAGCTCGAGGAGGGTAACACATGCTCGATATGACTCACCTTCGGTAAGTCCCTCTTCCTTTGTTTAACGAACTAGAAGAAGTAAGGGTTTGTTCTAATATGAGTCCTTCAATGTGTAATTGTTTAACGAGTCCAAAGAAGGTAAACTCAGTGGTTTTTCATATTTAGAGAGTCTGAAAACTACTTAAAGATGACTCCAATGTTGTCCTTTTTCATAATGTTAGTCTCGCGAGGCTGAAAAAGAGATAAATTATCACTCAGAAGACGCCCTTTCAAACCTTTTAATGAGTGGGAAAGGAAGCAAGATCACTCGACAATATTTTCATATTTAAAGAGTCTGAAAAAGAGTTTAAAGAAGACTCCAGGGGGTTCCTTTTTCGTGTAACCATGCAGGTCCAAAAAAGAGATAAAAGTTTACTCGGCTGCATTCTCATGTATTTACGAGCACAAGAAAGAACAAAGATTAAGCTCGATATGCCCCTAGCTTGAAAGCTGGGGGATTAACTCCAGAATGATCATCGAAGGCTGGAGACATGCCCCTCAAACTTCAATTCATTCACCGACTTTGAGGTTGTCACCAATTTCTCTACTAGATGAAGAAAAAGGATAAGGGTAGATGAAATGAAGGTTCAAAATAAGTGATTGTTTCATTTTCTAACGAGCTTGACACAGGAAAAGAACTATGCTAAGGGCTCTGGGTTCAATCCCCAGATTGTTGTTTCATTTTTTAACGAGCTTGCTACAGATAAGAGAAACTATGCTTGTGACCTTTGTTTCATTTTTTAACGAGCTTGCTACAGAGAAGAGAAACTATGCTCGTGGACTCTCCTTGATTATGGTTTCCAAGGGAATAACGCTCTAGAAGGATACCATGTTAAGGGACAAAACTCAGTCATGCCTTCCAAGAGATCTTCACTGGATGAAAGAAAATCACTCTGGAAGGAACACATGTCGAGGGCCACGACAAGGGTAAGGAGATCAGGCTCCAATATCCCTACCGAAGAGATTACCATGTCAACTACCAGATCCAAATCATCGGAAGTTGAAGGCATGGGAGATGATGGAAAACCAACATCAGGAGGGAAGATAGAGTGTATATCTTCCTGAAATTCTTCACGATGGGGGAAGAAAAGAGGATCGACGATGGTTATCATCCCGAGGTAGCTCGTTAATGCTCAGCATTTTCATAATAGATTCATCGAAGGGAAAAATTAGGGAAATGTGGTCGATCGCAGATGACAAAGAACTTAACCATGATCGCATCGAGTAACTGTTGGGTGCCAACAGATGTTGGTCATCCAAAGAGGGAGAAGCAAATTGGACAACAACGTATGAGGTTTCGGCTGGACTAAGTGGCATGGTGTCACCTAGTGCATCAAATTCCAAAAAACTAGGTACAATCCAAGGGTTAGATGATTCCAAAGATCGATAAGCCATGGTCGAAATCATATCGACGGTGGCAATATGATGTGTATTCGGTGGAAGTGGTGTAGGGAAGGTACCCATAAGGCTAGAATTTTTCAGTAAGCCAACACCAACGCTTTCATACGTGATCTAGTGATCTCCCAAGAAAGGAATGTTGTTTGTAGCGGGAGCATGAGCATCGGTTGTACATAAATCTAATTGATCAACAGTGACAATTTTGCCTTGATGAGGAAATTGTACACATCGAAATACTGACGAGGCAACGACAGTCATAGCATAAAACTAACTTCTTCCAAGTAACAAGTTGTAATCGAGGGGAGAATCGACCACCTCGACATCAACAGTAACGGTTTTGCCACCCAACTGGATAGGAAGGGACTGTAAAAACCTATGGGGATGAAAACCTCGCCTGTTGAATGCGCGTAACATCGTGGCGAATTTGTTAAGTGCAGGTGATTTTAAAATTTTCCAACATGCTAAAGACATGACACAAGTAGAGGCTCCCTCATCCAATATGGTTCAGTGAATTTGTTGATTGTGAACAACAACATTGATTTGAAAAGCAAGTTGGTGGGAGAGTCGAGATGTATAATCGTCCAGGTTAAACATGATATTGTTGGATGACTCGGGATAAATAGCCCCAATAGCGGCTAAGAGCATTCTACGTTGATTGGGGCAGTGTTGTAGAACTTCTAACGCAGACATAGCACACAGTGCTTGAGCCAAATCTTCAACAATGTTGTAGTTCTGGGCGGCACGTGAACTAGGATTAAAGGTAGATTTACAGATAGTGCTCTTAGGAGGGCGTAAGATAGAGTCGAACGTAGGTTTCTCAATCTGAAGTGGTCCAGACAATGGATTAACTGATGGAGGATGGTGATGGATCCAATAAAGTATCGGTACCGTTAGTGACTTTTCCTTTGCCAGGTTTAACTGGTCTGTCATATGTCTTAGAGAGAGTGGTCAAATTAATCCCATTAAACATATAAATATGGGCACTTGTCGAGGCCTCATCATGAGAATGGCTAGAACTGTCCTTGGGAGAGGGGATTTGAGCAACCATGGATTGTTGCTGTGGAAAAGGATGAGTAAGCACAGCGGGTGGTGAATTTCTCTGGAAAAGTTTGGCCACTTCATTGCGATGTGGGTAGTCTCGAGTGTAGTGATCGTCACCACAAATGATGCACGGGAATTTCATTCTCCATTGAGGTTGCTTTTCGGTAGCAGGTGTTTGAGCTTGATTTTTTGGTCGTTCATTATTATTAGTGTTTTTTTGATTTATTTTTTGTCTTCTTCTTACCTCCAGATTGTTGTAAAGGGGCATATTGAACTGCATGAACCTCAAAGATCTGATTTTGGGGAGAGGTAGAGGAGAGTGTGGTCGACTGGGAAGTAGATTGAGTTTTGACGGAACTAATAACACCGTCTACATGAGATGAGGATGACGGCTTAGATGGATCGGCATTAGCTCGAACAACATTCAGAAGCAACTCATACAAAGTACTATATTGTGAATAAACCAAATCTAAGTACTAAGCCCGAGCAATGGTTTATTCCTCGGTGACCGCGCCACCCATAGCGACATCGCGAGTGATCGGGGGTAAAAGTGATTTAGTAAACCACTCTGCCAATAATATGTCAGGAATGATTATTTTGATCATCCTTCGTCGTCGTCTCCACTCATGAATATGGTCAGAGATATGCATGGAGTCAGTTTGACGAAGGGAGGTTAAGAGTTCAGTACCCATCTCGTAGTGAATAGGTAGTTGAAAGTGTGTGAGGAAAGACATGGCAAGGGAGTTCAAATCATGGAAAGAAGCACGTGGTAGTTCAATATACCACTTTGTTGCAGAGCCCGTATGTGTCCGCTGGAAAAGACGCAAACGTATAGAATCATCCATGAGGGAGTTTGATGAACACCACAAATGGAAAGTCATCACATGGTTATTTGGATATTCT
This sequence comes from Picea mariana, assembly GCA_032191745.1. NCBI lineage: Eukaryota > Viridiplantae > Streptophyta > Pinopsida > Pinales > Pinaceae > Picea > Picea mariana. The sequence continues at coordinate 95,778 of JASDQU010105945.1, read as the reverse complement.
CCAGATTTTTCGTCAAATTTCGGAATATCAGAAGGAATTTTAGTTGGAATAATTGGCCAAACCAATGAATGAAAAACAGGATCATTGGTTAACCGAGACAAGTCTGGGAGATTCAGAGTCGCAAGGAAAGGCAGTTGTCAGTTAATTCGCAGATGATATTGGTGTGGCATAGGAACACCAGTAGGAACATAAACTGGGTTAGGTGGATAATTGTAACTAGTAGGTCCTCCTACATATGGTTTTTGCTGACCAGGATAAACAGGATTCGATGATGGCTGAGAAACATTTGCATAACCTGGTGGGTTATGAGCATTATAAGCTGAGTGATTTTCTTGCCCATAAGGAGGATAAACATTATGCCCTTGAGGAGGGTAAGGAGTAGACCCCAGAGGCGGGTACACATTAGGCCCATAGAGAGGATAAGGTTGTTGTCTTTGAGGACCCCAGGTGGTGTTTGAGATGTCGCCCGGATAAGGTTGTCCATAAGATGGTCTGGAAGGAACGGGATTTGATCCTCCTCCTTGTGGGTTATGATATGAGTGCCCCCTAATGTGGGGTTGGGTAAATGTGCCTCCCGAAGATACTCCCCAGGATTTTGAAGGGTTTCCAGCAATTGAAGGTTTCCCCCCTGCCAGCGGCGGATTAACGACCGGGGTATGATTGGCAAAAGGCGGTTGCCCTCTAGGAAGAACATGAAAAGGGGGTTGTCCCCCGGGAGGGTTAGGCCCGCCATTGAATGGTGGTCTTCCAGGAGGGATAGATCCTCTAGATGGTGTTTTCCCTCTAGACAATTGTATTTGGTTGGCAAGGGTCTGCATTCTCTGGTGCAAAGATGTCCTGGCAGGATCGTGCGGAACATGTGGAGCTGTAGAGTGAAAGTTTGTAAAAGTGGGGGTAGGGATCGAAGTGCCTTGGGAATGAGTAGAGGTGATGAGTCCAGCATCATGATGGACTTGTGCCGACTTAACAGTAGGGTTAATGACCTAATCGATGGGGTGATTCATAGTTTGACCAGATGGCCCAATTTCAACAGGAGGGTCATGAGGATTAAAGGGTTGTCGAATTGAGTCAAAATGATCATAGAGATCGTGTCCTGATGAATTCCTCCATACAAAATGAGCAGGTGTGGGATTTGTATCTACTACAGTGGTAGGATGAATATGATTCCTATACTCATCACCAAAGATTGGTTATGTGGATCCCATATATGTTTTGATAAACGCTCTCTTGGGTAACTGTGGGACCTCTTCGTCTATGACGTTCCCAAGGGATTCTAAATGAAGCAAAAGTGGTTCGAGAGGGGTTGTCGACACAAATGTAGTGCGAGGACTGGGATTCTCAATCGTAACCAAAGCACCTTCTGAATTGTCTAACGGAGGAACAAAAACACTCCCAGCGTCAGATTGATTTTCTACCTCTCCACGGTAGTTGTCTTCTGGAGGGTTAGGAAGTAAGGGTTGGTAGCCTTCTGGAGGCAACCCTTGCATCCTACGTGATCGAAGAAGACCTTTATCGTCTACGGGCTCAATTTTGGAGAATAACAGTACACACTGAAAATATAGGGCCAACTAACAAAAAGAAACAGCATACGCTAATAAAATCTAGGAATCAAAACCAAGCAAACAAAACTTCTCTCGATGATCGTACTAGTTGGTGATGAAATCCAACGTCGCGTGATCAATTCAAGAAGGGGCTAGGATATGGTGGAACAGTTACAATGGTGACTTGCTTAACAAACTTTCACCTTGGTGCAAGCTTCCACGCACTAATTATGGATTTATCCTCCAAGGAGCCCGAGTGAGTTTGACCAACATCTGCTCAAGGTACAGTGAGACTTCCCTTCACCGTCACCTTGTGTAAGTACCTATGGATTATGGCAACTAAGGACACCAACTCACAGTCATCCCCTGGGCGGGTACAGTCGATAGTCCGATCCGAACGTATGGGCAGGATAACAAGTCTGAAATCAACTCGAGAGGCTCCCACACATAATTGTGGGTATACCCTCCAGTGACCCCCAATATATGATTTGACCACTACAAATAGTTGAACCACGGAGGGATAATCTCTGTAACTCACCCGAATGCGACCTCGTGTGTAACCCATGTGTGAGAGGGGGATCCCAGAAATCTTATACGACAATTGGATTTGACTCTCCCTATCTCAAGATGCTAATGTTTGTTTTGAAACACTTTGGAGAGTTGTACTCACAGCCTAATCCAAAGTGCTAATCCTAGTCTAATGTTGGTGGAAGATCCTAAAAACAAAATGTTCTAGATAATTTTTAATTAGCGTTCATTTTCAGCTGTTCTTTACTCAAGGGGTGTATGACAATAAAATTGATGGTATGATGACTCAATTCCCAAAAAATGCATAAAATATGATAAGAAATCGTTTCTTTCGATGAATGCCTATTTAAGGGAAAGAGAGAAAGTTATTTTCACTATCAAACACTAAGATGCAATGTCCTCATGCAATTTGTTTCTCAATCAAATTCAATGTAATGCTAAAAAAATTCAGAAATGCCTTCTAATATCCAAACCAATCACTAAAATATGTCTGTTTTCTTATATGTGAATGATAATCAGACGTAAGACTTCTAATGTCAATCAGACTTCAGGTTTAAACAATGAGAAGCAAACCTCACACAAAACAAAAATACACTCTCGTTGTGAATAAACAAGAAGAACAAAGATAACCAAAATTGCAAACAAGAAGCAAAAACCTCAAACAAAAGAGAAATGATGGAAAAATGACCTCAAATATCAAATGGAAAGGTTCACGGACCTTTATATTTCCTCACAAAAGTTTCCACTCAGTGAGATAAAGGAGAAGAAAACAGCAAGTTAACTCTAGGTCAGCAAAGACAAAGAGTGACTTCAAGGCAAGGAAAGAAAATGTCAAATTCCTAAACAAAATAGGATAAATCCTTAGAAAACAGGGTGTTGAAGTCCAATCCCAAGATGGACTGAGAGTATGAGACCCTGAGCAAATGCAAAAGACAAAAACTGAACTCATAAACTGAAAAACTAGAGGATTTTTTACAAAAAAGGGGGTAGCGCTTTGGTGTAAGAGGCACCAGAGCGTTCCAACGCTCTTTGTAAGACCACCAAAGAGCATTGGCACTCTGATAACAAGGGAAGGGGAGCGCTCTACTTCAAAAGCTCAGAAAAATGCCCAGAAACTCAAAAAATCAATGAAATTAAGTCAATCAGGGTGATCATGATGAAATAAAGAGGCAATCAAAAAAATCTAAGAATCAAAGAGATTATGGAGAAGTTCAAATGAGTGGGCAAAGGGCCAAAACAAGATCTAGGAAAGGAAACAAAAATCAGAGCTCCTCCCCAGTGGAGTCGCCAATTTCTGTTACAGGTGAATCCCCCTGCGGACAAGTGGATTCCCTCTTGGTCTCTAGACTCCTAAGGCCAAGACAGAAAAGTGCTTAACATGGAAACTGACATCCTTTTAGGTCTAATCAAGCTAACATATGAAGGAGATGAAGAAATATATGTACCTTATTAATGACATTTGTCCCTGCAAAGTCCAAGCTGAGCTTCAATCTTGAGCTCCCTGATAGGTCTTGTAGAACAAAAAAAGATACAATGGACTTCCTACTCTACTAATATTAGCTCAAATATAGATCTATCTACTGAAGACAAACTCATGTGGAACAAACATAAGTTTGAAAGAAACATGCCAAGCATTGATTATTAATGAGAACAAGTAAAAGTACTTACAATCCTTTGATGAAGGTGTGACAGCTTCTTCCAAATTTTTTTGCCCAACCCCTTTTCTCAAGTAATCTACACTGATTGATTTGATAGAATCTCACTTATGAGATCATAAGTGTCACATCTCCAATCTCTTTTTTTCATACCACTTATAGGATCATAAGTTTGGTATCAATCTCTAGTCTCTTCCTATGTACCTTTCACCATGAGAAGGCCTCCTTGTATAACCTTGGAGAGGCCCAACCACTTGAGAGATCTTTGGGATAAGTTGAGGATTCCTCTCCTTCAGTTGAGGATCTTCCCTAATATCATGCCTTGACCCAAGATTCGAACCCAACTACCTTCAGATATTGAGGGGATTGTCCCTTGATTTCCTCCAACAAACCAAAAATTCGCTCAGAAAGGGTAGCGCTCCCCCAAAAGGGTGCACAGAGCGCTCAAACACTCCCCCAAAGAGGCCCAGAGAACGCTAGCACTCCTTGACAGTGGGTAGGGGAGCACTCCTCTCCAAAATCCATTTTTGAGTGGTTCTTTCAATGGCAAAAGGTTTGTACTTCTTGTCAACTGATTTCACTTCTTCAAAACTAGTCTTTGAGGTGTCTTAAGTGTCCTCGTGATGTCATTAGAGGCACTACATAGGCAAGATGACAGTATGATGTTTGTGACATTTGTGACACTTGTGGTCAAGATGCGACACTTGTGGACAAGATGCGACACTTACAACACTTGTAATGACGACACTTGTGACACTATTGAAGTGAGTAATTTTGGCATGTAACAACTATAAGAGCCAACATAATATGTTCATTCTTCATGGAAAATCATAGGAGGATAATTTTATTGATCACTACCATCGGCCAAATGGAAGAGTTGGTGTTTTGGAGGGAATATGGTTTAACTCCATCCATGGCTATGCTCAATAGAAGGATTTGTACTTCATCCTTGAATTTACCCATCCATGTATCATCTATATGCTTCATGGCTATTGAATCTATTAGGATCCACATAACTCCTATCTCACTTTTGTGCAAGGCATGCCACCCCTATACTTTCCAGCCTCGTCCCAAGTCACCCCCATGCACAAGGACTTATGCTGCCATCATTGTCAAGTTAAAGGGCATATGATCTTCTTCCACGAACATTTTACCCAAGTTACAACCTCTTTCACTAGTTGTTTGCATGCTCTTATCTTGAACTGCTCCACAGTCCTTGAAAAATATTGGTTCAACTTGATCGTGAAGTTAATTATATACCCTTCTATAGTTGTTTTTACCTAAAAATTAGTTGCTCCGATGTCTTCATGACCAAACCTCTACAACACAACCAATTTCTAGATATTCTATTGAATTTCTCTCCTTCTCTTCTAGGCTAGTCTTGAGTTTTCTCCCATTTTTTTAGCCAGTTGAATAGTACCAATGAGAACTCTACCAAAACAATCTCATAACTATCATGATCATCATGCATCCATCAGGATCGTTTTCTCTGAACAACTATTTCTCAAAGTGATCGATCTGCCCAACCCACCAATCCTCTATGTATCCTTGGGTCAACTCACTAGTCATGTTGTTAGAATTCCTTATACATAATGAAAGGTCACAACAACGTAACCATTTGTTGGTTTGATTTCAAACCAAGGTCCACATTGGTTTCCAACAAAAGGGGTCCATTGTAGTCTAAGCACTAGCATATTCAATTCCCAAGGAGGGGAAGGTCTCACCCAAAGCGTTGTGCCAAGATGAAAGATAATATGGGAATCACGTAGCATTCAAGTCACGACTAACACTTACATCAACTAACATGGGATTTCCCAGTCATTATTTAGCTTTTCATAACCTACAGTTAAACATTAAATGGAAAATAAAAACTATTCCATTCCATTCAACTACTCTACTTGTTGTTGCAACATAAATCAAGTAAAGGCAATATCATTCCTTTCACCACCTCTTCATAAGTCACATGGGATCTTACCTATTGTCTTAGTCCTTGTTATCGTCCATGGTATTTAAGTATTAATATTTTTTCCATTTTATTTTTTATTTTTTGTTTAATGCTTAAATAATCGCAAACTAATATAGATCTATATATCTAGCTATTAGACTCAGTTACTAAACTTAATGAAATCAAGATTAATATGAATTTATATATTTTGCTGCAAAACTTCATGAATCAAGAATTAATATGGTTTTATATAGAGGGGACAAAGTATGTACACCTTCATAGACAACATAGTCATGTTACTACGTAGAGAAGGTCTCTTGTCCACAAACAAGGGGTCTTGTACATTAATTTGGTGTCTAATTGAGTTGTGACATTAGTATATTATATTATTGATAGAAACAGTGATATTTTTAAAAATATTTATGAACAATTATATTATATAATTTTTTTCCAAGGAAAAAATTGCAATTTCTATTCATGGTGTGAATGGAAATCACATTTCTCACGTGCATATAGCACAATACAAGTGAATTGGGTCTAGCTAGGCTGGTTGAGAGGAAGAATTGTTATCCTCCCCACCTAGGTTCAAATACTGCTACTTACATGCTTTCTCTTTGTAAGTTAGTTGTGGTTGAGGCTTTTCATGAGCCAGGAGGAATATCTCACCCTTACCGTTGGGTTGGAGGGTGAGGTGTGTCATTACATGTGAAAAAAACATGGTACAAAATTAAGAGAAATCAAGACTATACTCAATTGAAATTGGATCTATCTATCTTCTCTTATATTAGCATAAAAGTTTCACAAAAAACAAAAGATCCACTATCCCTTCTACAAGTCACCAAAGGATTATTACAATGATCCATAAATAAAGGTTCAAAAAAACAATCTAAGAGTCTGTCTTTTAACCTCTAGTACATAACCATACTAATAAAAAAATAAGAACAAAAATGAAATAAAAAGCTTTTTCAACCTCTAACTTCAATAACACGGAATTCATAAACTGTGAATGGAGGGAACAAGGACTCCATCCCTAGGCTCTCCAACATTAGTGTTCCCTCAACAATTTTTAGACCCTCCTTTGATAAATTGCTTGATTCAACGTTATGTTCTCTATATACATGGACATAAGAGACATTTTCAAAGTATTGTGAAACCTCCTAAAGTTGGTCCACAATGGGACGGATTAGCACATTATAAATCTGACTAGAACATGACATCTAATTGATCACCAATAAAGAGTCCCCATATATCCAAATGTATTTGACTTCCCTCTCTAAAGCAAATTTAATCAAGATTCTCAATGCCATAAATTCCATGTGATTGTTCGAACCTACCCCCCAATCCTGCTTGAACCTTAATCTATGAGATCTACTATTATAAATTCACCTAGTTGATAAGGGACCCTCTAATTTATAAGCATCTTGCATAAAGACAACATAGCTCTAACTTGAGTAAAAATTGAAAGGTAGCTCCATGCTTATCTTTGAACATCTGAGAATTCCAATCCAACTGGATATGCTACAATAGAATACAAGGCAAGGCTCTGATTTCCTTAGGTTCCTTTTTTTCAAACCATACTCTCAAACTGTCCTGCACATATTTCCATTCTAAAAATTGGGCATACTAGTCAATTGCTTTATCTCCTTTCATAATTGTTGTGCATAAGAGCATTCAACAACCAAATGAGTTATATTTTCTCCTCATTAAGCACAAAATGCATATCCCTAAATCATACCTAGTCTTTTTTGAATTATTTCCCAAGTTAAGGATTTACTCTTTAAAGCTAACCATGGAAAGATTATATCCATATTGGGCACCTTTGTTTTCCACACATGCTTCAATCACCAAGTTGGCTCTTGATGTTTGGAAATGAACATCGAATTGTAACCCAATCTACTCATATGAATCCCTAAAATTTTGTTTTTGGCCCAAGCCAAAGAATTTTCCTCATCTTTCAGCCTGATATGTCCATTTTTTAGACCTGTTATATATGTATCCCAAGCAACTTTTTTCTCACCCTCCAAACCTAAATCTTGTGCCTTCCTCTACCCCTACTGCTAGTAGTAGTAATTGGGTCCCCTACTTGATTGAGGGTGAAAATACCTCTTAATTGAATTGTACTAATCATTTCCTTGGATAAAATTACACTTTCCCCACAACCCAATACATAATCAACTCCCACCCTAACCAACTTTGCATTCTCAACCTTCCAAGCCAAATGATTCCTAATCACCGAAAAAACCAAACTACTTCCTTCTAGTGATTATATACATTTTGGATGTTTTTTCTTTGATGACAAATCGAATCATTAATAATACTCGATCTAATATTTTGTTTTCAATTATTTTCTTCCATAAACCTTCCATTGTAAGAAGATTCCACAATTGTTTTGCAACCATCGATTTTCCAAACAAGTGAATATTTTTTCAATCCCCATCCATCTTCTTCTCCTGGCCTTCCTAAAATGTACCATTTGACCAAAGGAATACCTTCACTTTCACTCCCCCCTCGCTAATAGAAAATTGAAGTAAGTTTTCTAGATCTTCTCTAACACGCCTTTTGGGATGTAGGCCAAATAATGCTAGAACATTGGGATGGATTCCAAAATACATTTCACAATAGTCAATCTCCCCACTCTATACAACCACCTATTGCACCAATTGTTAACTCTTCCTTCTATCCTTTCCAATAACCCTAATCCTTCTTCCCATGACCATTAGGCTTTAAAAGAATACCCAAATATTTGAACCCATCCTAAAATTTTATATGTTTGAATGGAAAATATCCCATCATCTCACCTTATGTTTCTTTCTCCATGCCATTAAAACACACAACTAACCTCTAGAGATTGATTTCCATCCATGTGGAAATATTATATATTTTTGAGATTTCTTTCAATTTCCTAGCTTTCTTTATTGAACCATTAATAAATAATAAAACATTGTTATCAAATAAAAAATGAGCTAAATAGATTGATATTCCTATTGTAATACTTGTAATAATTCCTAAACTTATAGCATTTAGGATAACTCTACTCAAACCTTCAACTACAAGTAAAAAGAGTAAAGGAGATAAGGAGCAACCTTGTACCAACCCCCTACTTGGCTTAAAGAAGGTCAAGGAAACACCATTACTAGGTATAGCAATTGATATTGAAGAAATACATCCCATAATCCATTTTACCATATGAATACATAAACTAACATACAAGAGCATCAACGAAAGGCACACGCAACATATTCTATCATATACCTTTGATAGGTCCAATTTCAAAACCATATCTAAATGGTTTTTTGTTTTAATGGTACGAAGATCCTCTTGAGCATCCCCTATTGTTTCATGAATCTACCTTCCAACTAAAAATCCAAACCATGCTTGTGAAATGATCATTGATAATCTTCTTTATTTTACATAAAAAATTTACTGCTAGGATCTTAGCAATGATTTTATATACACAATTGTATAAGGAAATGGGATTGAACTCATCAAAAGATTATGGGTTATCCTTCTTAAGAATTAATTCTAAGAATGTAGAATTGAAAGCTCCTAAAACTTTCCCATTTGTTTGAACCTCTTCCAAAACCCTAATTAACTCACCCTCTGCAAGCTCATAAAGCCTAATAGAGAATTGAATAGTTCACCCATATGACCTTGAACTTTTATCTTTCTTGAAAGAACTCAACACAACAGTAAGTTCCTCCTTTGAGATATTTTCCATCATAATCCGATTGTCTTATTCAATGACAAAACTAGGAAAGAATGTAATTAGTTTCAGAATTTCAACTATATTGTCCCTTTTGAGTTCTTTATACCTATATATGCAATCTTTGAGAATTTGCTTAATGTATTTCCAGCATCATTTTTCATTTCACATGTGGTGTTCACCCTTGTTTTGTGATTACGATAATGATGAAAAAAATCCATCCCCCTTTTTTGGCCACGCTGCCCTACTCTTCATCCTCATTCAAATTATCTCTTATCCAACATCTTCCTTTTTTTTCCCTCTAGTTCCTTAACCTCTTTCCTTTCCTCCTTCTTGAAACCCCCCTCTACATTCTTCTCATACATCTCAAGTATATCTCTTTCCACTTCTTTCAAATCCTTGTCTAAATTCCTATGTCTTTCTATTGCCCAAGCTACTTCCACTTCTTTAATCTTCTTCAAAGGTGTTGTGAAATTATAACTCACTATCTCTCTAGACCTTTCATCATAGAATTTCCCTTATATTTTGAGCAGTTCTTGAAACTCCTCCTCTTCAAGCCAACTTGGATTGAATTAAATGGGCTAACTAGTTTGTAGTCTTGTTTTTCCATTTAAAGAAGGACAAGAGAATGATTTGAGCCTCCCCTACCACAATCCATGACCTAATCCTATCAATTTCAACAAGAATATTTTCTAACACCATGAACCTATCCAGTGTCTTTGATGTTTCCTACCCACATGTCCTATTATTTGTCCAGGTGGGTCTGAGGTTGTTGAAATCACCCCCAATAATCACCCTTTCCTCCTTTATATAATCCAAAGAAAAAAAAACCTCTCATAAGACTTGTCTCTCATCATATGGACCATAATAGTCTGCCATTGAGATTTTCAATCCTAACTCTCTAAACAAGAACTTTGTCCATATACTGATCCAGGTGGATATCAGCGGCCACCCACCTTTTCCAACTGGCTCAAAAACAGTTTTCTGGCAATTTTGGCAATTTACTATTTTTAGTAGTGTTAACTTTCGAGGCCATTTTGAGGGCCTAAATGAAGGTTTTTCAGGATCGAACTTCTCAATGATAGTTGAAGGCATGATTGAGCCCCCAAAATGAATCTCATCAATGATACCTTTCCAACGGGCTACCATGCGCCTAAAACGGATATCGTATGCAAAAGTTACGACCTCGGGAAGTTGATGTATTAACTTACCCAAATGGGGCCCACATGAATTTTGGCGCTTCATCTCCTAGGGTTAGGTTTTTGGATGTCTAGGGTTTTTGGCATTCTTGTTTATTGTAAAAATTCCTTTAGAGCCTCATTGTAATCATCTTCTTGCGAATGCGAGTATCTGTCACATCTCTTCTCAGAGATAAGCTGCCACCATTCTAGCAAGTCTTTCACTCTGTACTTTTACAGTCTCTGTACATTTCTTTCATTAATATAAATCGTGTATTACTGTATATATGTGTTTATGGTTGCATCTCTGATACATTTATGTTATATTATTGAATATCTGTGATATATCTGTGCATTTCTGTATTATATCTCTGCTCTCATTTTGTGCCGAAAATAATCTAGATCATATACTTGAGTCGAAGATAAAGGAGTTGAGTAAGGAGCTAGACTTCCTCCAACTAGTAAGAACTCCATTCAATGTATCTACAACATCAAAATCTAGGAAATCCCAATCTTTAGGAGTTTACCTAGGCCCCCAATCAATTTTTTGACCTTCCCCCATGGTTTCTTACACCAAAATCACATCAAGTTTATGTAGTTCCTTTTTGTATTTCCTCAATATTTCAATCTCTACATATTTTGTTTAAGTTTTATGAAATTTCCATAATAACTCATATTAAGCATTTATTGTAGAAATTTAACTTATTACCCTCAAAACCTGCAAATGTCATTTGCATTAATTCAACCACCATCGAGCCAATTGAGTTAGAGGGAATATCATATCCACTTTAGGGTTTCCATATGACGATGAGGATCGCAAGTGGAGTGATCAAAATACAATCATATTGTGTTTCAATTTCTTCCATAGGCTAGTTATTCATTCATTTTGATGCAGAGACAGTTGGGTGAGGGAGTGAAGGAGAGTAGTAGGTTTATGTGTTGATGGATAGAGGTCTAGGTTAGGCTATGCAAGGAGAAAAGAAGATGGAGCCTTTATTATCAATTTTGTGTAAATGGATCTCCTTATCAGGGATCAAATTTGAAGGGAGAGATCATATTTCAATTTGAAAGGCTATTGTTGGTTTGACCCTTCTATGTTGACAAGTTAAAATAATCAATCATTTTCATTTGGAAAGAAAAAAAGGGAGATTGATTTCACCAAAACAAAATTAATGAGGCACCTTTTTATGTCGGTTGTCCTCGCTGCTCCTTGTCATTCTGAGGTTGGATCTAGTCCAGCTCCAAATGTAGTCTACATGCAAAGAAATAGAACTATCCTCCTCTTCTACTACTTGTAACAAGTTAGATAATTTAGCTATCATAACTAGATCACAATCATTCATATGTAAACTGAAACAAGACAAAAATAAGGAAATAGGCCAAATTTATTGATATGAGAAACAATGGAACTTACAATCATGATGCATTGCAAGCCTTCCTCCATTCTTCTCCTTTCCAGCCTCTAAATATGCACTGCTAGGATACCTTCTAAAGTCTAAGATCAAAGGTTTGATATCTCTCAAATTGTTCTCTATCATCAACCCCCATCAACCTTGAGAGGCCTTGTTTATATAGGATCTTGGGAGGTTTAACCAACATAGGGAATCAAGGGAAGCTTGAGATCTTTCCTCCATGAGTTAAGATTGATTACCCAAAGTGGAGGGACTCGAAGCCATGACTCATCCTTTATCCATAACAACCCAAAGATCCTTGGAACTGTCCCACAGAAAAAGGTGGTATTGGTTAAAACCAGCCCAACAGGAGTGACACTCCCTAAATGCTTGTGACATGGTGTTAGTGACGCTCCCAAATGGTCTATCTAGGGGTGACACTCCCTGATCCATGGTAGGGGGGCGTCAGTGCTCCAACTAAACCAAAAGTTGAGGGTAAAAGTCATGTTTTCAACCTTCAAAATGTGTTTTTCTTCTCTTTAATGGCTAGGGATAATGACAAAGTGTTATTCCATGGTGTCAGATTGATGAAACGTAAATGCGACACTTAGGAAAGTGTCATTTTGGAATTACGACACTTAGTAACACAATTGTACATAAGTGTGATGTTTAATGAAATAATGACATAAGTGTGACACTTAGTACGACACTAGGTAGTGTGCAAATTTTACGTGTAACAGATTTCCCTTTAAAAAGTGAGGTTAGAAGAATGTTGATGGCCAAAAAAATGTATATGTATGAGAGGTGTTGAAAAGGAGAGCCAAATGGAAGCTGCAAAACAAACATCAAAGAGTATATATACCATTCTCGAGGTAGGCATACCCATTCTTGGTACAAACGCATGGTCGTTGACCAAGACACTGTGGATCCATGAAAATACTGACTAAGGATATGGCCACTAGACATACAATGTGGATCCATACCTCCATGACTCGATCAGGTTGTAGGCATGAGATTTTACACAGTGGAGCTACGATATGATAACAACATAGCCACAGACTAGTACAAATTGGATCTATGTGACACTGTACATCAGTAAGATTTCTCTGCATCATAGCCTGGGTGGGAACATAAAACTGGTAGGTGCCAAAAAGGTTCCCAGGGTCTTCATCCTGATCCCGAACGAGTACGATTCTAACCATGCGAATACATGTATTGATGTCGAACATGGTAGAAACCACTTGATTACCAGTCATTAATGTATATCGTTAACAAGTGCAAGGGAAATCACCAATGATGTCAATAATTCCCAAGGTACCCTAGTACAATCCAACAAATGTGAATCAATGAGCTGAAGTCGAACATTTGACGGAATCTTCTGATCAGGGGCGAATGATGTAAACCCACTGTCGAAAGCGAGGAAACCTTCCATTGAGGCATGCAGGTTCCAAGGCACTAATTGGTTTCTAAGTCTGACTCCTGGATAATGTGTTGAAGTCGACAGGAACAAACTCATCAAAGGAGGGCCATGATGTATCCCCCATCAACGACACGAAACTAATTAGGATAGTGATTTGAGATGATAGATCAAATGAGGATTGGCTGACATGGTAATGAAAATGGATAATACTACAGAGGTCGTAAGGATGACACTTCCCTTGAACATAGCATGGTACAGTAAGTGACTTGGAAACATTGACTCGATGAGGCAAGGATCCAAACATAAAGTGATGATCACCATAGTGTGACGACAAGCAAAGGTTCTCTTCAAAGGAGTTGAAAGAGTATTACGACACGTAGAGTGTGACGATATCCAAAGATTCTCTTCAAACAAGTCGAAAGAGTATGACAACACATGGAATTCAAATGACTCAAAGACAAGCGGATTATCCAACTGTAAGTGAGATGTAGACAGGTTCCATGTTCAAGGGTGACTAAAAATAGTTGTCATAATGTTTCAAAAACTCAACCCACTTCCCAAATTCCCCCCCCCCCCATCT
>JASDQU010105945.1:54301-72995 GCA_032191745.1 Picea mariana | reverse complement strand
TTCGTACAACAAGAATATTCAAGGAAATGGTAAGATCATGCTTACTTCATTTTTAGATGATTATTATGAAGGTAAGTGTGATATGTTTATGTTACCATTCTTATTAGTAATGCTTGATCTTGTTTCCATTGCAGGATTAGAGTTACTCCGATGGCTACATTGGAAACATGACTTCACGTAGTATTCTGATTTGTTTAATAGTTAGGGTAGGTTTAGGAATAGGTTTTCTTTCAGTTTTATTTCTCACTATTTCTTTTTGTAATAATGCAGTCATGAATGCAAGTGGGCGCACCACGAGAACCATAATACGACTGTTATCAGGGAAGTCCGCTTGATCTTTTTCTCTTTGCTTTTAGTTGAATATTTATTTTCAAAAAACGCAGTATCATCATGAAAATCTTAAATGGAAAGTAAAGAGATAAATAAATATGAATCAACCCTGACCCAAGGTACCACGAGTAGGACTGCTTTCCCATCAAACATGATTTTTCTACTTTCTTTCAGTCTCCCAAGGGATTTGTTGCATGAGGTTTTCAGATGCACCTTCTGTACATATTTTTTTTGTATGGATTTCTTTGCTTTCAAATCTTTCTTCGCTTGTGTGTTTTGTTTCCATTTGTGCTTATCAGTCTTTCTTTTTGAAACACACATGCCTGCATCATGGGCTAGCTCAGACGAAGAAAATAGAAAAATTTCTCCTCTAAAATGACTACTGAAGATTGTTAAAACATCAATTATGATATTTTTCTGAAGTTTGCAGCCATGTTAAAGAAAGCTTGTTGTTTGAAAAGCGTTTCTTGATTTCAATCTGTAACTGAAGCTTTTCACGATCATCCATAAAAATTTCTTCTTACGCTATCCCTGTTCCTTAAAATAACAACTCAAAGATGTCTCCCCGCCTTCGAAGGTCGGTTTATTAATAAACTATCTCTAGATCTTAATGAAGGACAGTTAAAAATTCTCTCAAGTTCTGTAATCTATTAAAATATGTCCAGAACAACAGGATTTTCAGCATCACCCTGCTCGATTAAATATCTTTAAAACTAAATACATTTTCAGAGAGTTGTGGGAAGTGCTTGTAAACCCGTCGGGATACTGAACAGGTCTACTGGCAGCGGGTAAATGCATGCATGACGCCAAGATAACTTCGTCGGGGTACTGAACAGGCCCGCTGGCAGCAAAGCAATGTCAGGTATATGAAAATTCTCAGATATGGAATCTTTTGACCTTAAATGTCCTTCATTCTGATCTGGAACTTCTTGGCAGGATACAGATATCGGAGTGGGTTAAATGGCATCCCTATCGAGGCTATGGACGCCTGCTGGCAGCAGCGGCTCTGTCAACAGTATTGAAGATTTTAACCTTAACATCGTGACTCTCTTTTGTTGAGATCGTCATCAGTTTTCGTCTTTTAAAATAACAAGCAATTTGAAACTGGAATTTTTATCATTGATAATGATGTTCAAACAGTTTCTTGGTTGTTTTCAAGTTGGAGTTTTTCTGATTATCCTAATCTGGACTTGTTCGTTTGGCAGAGATAACTGCTTCTACCAGTGTGTCGCCATTGTTGGTAGCCATATTAATCTCTATTTTTATGAGCTGCCTACACAGGGTTTTTAATTTCTCATTACTTGTCGCAATCTTTCTCATTTAAACGACACCATTATACGTTGCCTTTTACATACCTACTTTTCGATTTCGTTTTCATAACTGCAAGTATGAAAACGAAACAGCTGGAATTCATGTTTGATTTCATCAAAGGGTTAATTTTCATATGGTTTATCGTCGATTTGTTTTATTTAGTTATGAGCATGGTTGTTTTCATGGTATAACTCTTTGGCCCCAAACACACCATTGGTTACATATGTATCAAACCACCACCCATTTAGCATTTGATTATTGTTAATATGGTTTTGATTTATAAAATCTTTGATGCAATGGTTTCTTCGAAATATTGATTTTTTTTTGGTCAAATCATGGATATGCAATTGTTCATTTGACATTTTGATCGAATTTTTGGATATGCATATAATGGTTTTTAACTATTATGATTTTTTATGTACCATTACACCAAGGTGTCTTTCCAAGTACAACCTGATATGATGTTCTTGCATGGCCTCGATCTACACCACTATCCTCGCACGCATAGCATTAATGCTCTTTCCACTATATGATGTAAACAATTTTGAATTAGATCAAACCCTTGAAAACCCAGAACCGAAATAAGCCCCTTTACCTTCATTGCGATCAGTTTCCCCGGAAATTGGATCATTACAGAGATATAGCTCGTCCTTTAGAGGTCAAATCTCATTTTTTCTCTGTGGTTGAAGAGAGCGTTTTGGTCTATTTGCAAGTGTTGAAACATTTGTGACTTCTCCAGGCTTGTGCATTAACATACCACAACACCCCTCTCACCCGTCCAGCCATGTGTCTCATCCTCCCACTGTGAACCCTTGATCAATTCAAAGGATATTCAACCAGTCTGCCAGCAAGTTATACATCTACAAGACATGTGATTTTTAAAAGAAAAAACGTATAAGCAGCTACAACCATCATGATTCTATTTGATTTCATAATGGCCGGTATGATTTTGTTTAATTTTAGCATGATTCTGTCTTTCTTAAATTAGAATAAAAGATTTGTTTGCTCAAATTGCATCTATTATGTTTTGATTGGTTTGATAAAACACGATTCTGGTTGTAATAATAACTAGCTACAAATTATGTAGCTAGTTGCTAAAATTCAAATTCTTTGATTTTACAAATAAAATGCAATCGGAAATCGTGTATTCTTGTGCATTTACAGGTGCATACGATTTCTATAGGAGATTGGATCGCTAGTGGCATCTCTGAACATGCTATTTCTTTACATGGTTTTAGATTAGACTGTTAGTTTTGGATAACAATGGGAATTTGGGAGATTGTATTCCCCACAATTTTTGGAACAAATTTGATGATTTCCACGGGAAATGTTTTGATCATGTGGCCTTTATAAATGTATGAGTTTGTAAACCAAGCATCCATCGCTGCCTGGGAGCAGAAACTATGGATTTGTGATTATCAGACTTGAATGAAAGTGGATATTTGCACAGCTTTAGCTTCAATATATCATATTTTTGTTCAAGTTTTGTTCATTTCGATTTGTAACCAAATTTTGACTACTTTAGATATCATAATTTGTTACAGGTTGATGTGATGGGATTTAAATAGTGTCCATATTTTATGTCTCTCATTTTATATACAACAATTAATCTGTTTACATTTGATGATTAGAGGGTTGATCTTCTTTATTCAATGAACAGTTATATACAAATTGTCATACTCAGATTTATCTTAATATGATCATTTGTCAAATGATAAATTGTTGTTGCTATATATCTTACTTGTTCTGTCATTAGCATTCAAAGCGTTACTGCTTCGCATTTATGAGAAGCATTGGGAGAATCTGGTGTGGGTTGGCCTCATTAAACAACAAATGTAGATGTTACACACAGGACACATATGGATATGTGATTACAGGTTAGTTTGCAAGTAGCATTCTATTGGTTTAATTAATATAAGAATTTTCTGTAGTTTAGATACACAGTACATGTTGTTATTTTTATTTCTCAGCCAGATAGCTTCCATTTCATTTCCTGTTTATAAAAGTTATAAAAAATCAAAAAACACCAGCTTCGCTGTCATAAGTCAATTCATATATAATTTTGTAGATTTCAATCAAAACTTGCATTTTGTGAATATTGTACATATAATAGAGATTTAATCATATCGATACACTGTATATTTAATAAGTGGGATTACTATTAGTTAGCAAACTGTGAATATATTAGATTTATATATAGTTTTCAGCAGTTGTTTGTCATTTAGGTAGTTTCTTTAGTTTTGTTTTTTTTTACTTTCGTAGGACTTAGATCGGCTAACGGAGCTGCTAAACCCGTCGGAGTGGATTAATCCAAACGGCTTGGGTTATTTAGACAACCCCGGACCAGATTCACTCCTCCAGTTGACAAGCAGTTAATTTCACCTGTCAACAGTTTCTTTCTCCATGCCATTAAAACATACAACTAACCTCTAGAGATTGATTTCCATCCATGTAGAAATATTATATATTTTTGAGATTTCTTTCAATTTCCTAGCTTTCTTTATTGAACCATTAATAAATAATAAAACGTTGTTATCAAATAAAAAATGAGATAAACAAATTGATATTCCTATTGTAATATTTGTAATAATTCCTAAACTTATAGCATTTAGGATAACTCTACTCAAACCTTCAACTACAAGTAAAAATAGTAAAGGAGATAAGGAGAAACCTTGCCCCAACCCCCTACTTGGCTTAAAGAAGGTCGAGGAAACACCATTACTAGGTATAGCAATTGATATTGAAGAAATACATCCCATAATCCATTTTACCATATGAATACATAAACTAACATACAAGAGCATCAACGAAAGGCACACACAACATATTCTATCATATACCTTTGATAGGTCCAATTTCAAAACCATATCTAAATGGTTTTTTGTTTTAATGGTACGAAGATCCTCTTGAGCATCCCCTATTGTTTCATGAATCTACCTTCCAACTAAAAATCCAAACTATGCTTGTGAAATGATCATTGATAATCTTCTTTATTTTACATAAAAAAATTACTGCTAGGATCTTAGCAATGATTTTATATACACAATTGTATAAGGAAATGGGATTGAACTCATCAAAAGATTATGGGTTATCCTTCTTAAGAATTAATTCTAAGAATGTAGAATTGAAAGCTCCTAAAACTTTCCCATTTGTTTGAACCTCTTCCAAAACCCTAATTAACTCACCCTCTGCAAGCTCATAAAGCCTAATAGAGAATTCAATAGTTCACCCATATGACCTTGAACTTTTATCTTTCTTGAAAGAACTCAACACAACAGTAAGTTCCTCCTTTGAGATATTTTCCATCATAATCCGATTGTCTTCTTCAATGAAAAAACTAGGAAAGAATGTAACTAGTTTCAAAATTTCAACTATATTGGCCCTTTTGAGTTCTTTATACCTATATATGCAATCTTTGCGAATTTGCTTAATGTATTTCCAGCATCATTTTTCATTTCACATTTGGTGTTCACCCTTGTTTTGTGATAACGATAATGATGAAAAAAATCCATCCTCCTTTTTCCGCCACGCTTCCCTACTCTTCATCCTCCATTCAAATTATCTCTTATCCCACATATTCCTTTTTTTTCCCTCTAGTTCCTTAACCTCTTTCCTTTCCTCCTTCTTGAAACCCCCCTCTACATTCTTCTCATACATCTCAAGAATATCTCTTTCCACTTCTTTCAAATCCTTGTCTAAATTCCTATGTCTTTCTATTGCCCAAGCTACTTCCACTTCTTTAATCTTCTTCAAAGGTGTTGTGAAATTATAACTCACTATCTATCTAGACCTTTCATCATAGCATCTCCATTATATTTTGAGCAGTTCTTGAAACTCCTCCTCTTCAGGCCAACTTGGATTGAATTAAATGGGCTAACTAGTTTGTAGTCTTGTTTTTCCATTTAAAGAAGGACAAGAGAATGGTTTGAGCCTCCCCTACCACAATCCATGACCTAATCCTATCAATTTCAACAAGAATACTTTCTAACACCATGAACCTATCCAGTGTCTTTGATGTTTCCTACCCACATGTCCTATTATTTCTCCAGGTGGGTCTGAGGTCGATTGGTTCAATTACATCCATTAAACCCACCCCTTCAATCTTGTGCTTAAAATAGTCTGCCAATGTAAATGTTCTAGCCGCTCCCCCCCCCGCACTTCTCATCTATTCAAGATAAAATTTAAATCACCCCCAATAATCACCCTTTCCTTCTTTATATAATCCAAAGAAAAAAAAACCTCTCATAAGGCTTGTCTCTCATCATATGGACCATAATAGTCTGCCATTGAGATTTTCAATCCTAAATATCTAAACAAGAACTTTGTCCATATACTGATCCAAGTGGATATTGGTGGCCACCCACCTTTTCCAACTGGCTCAAAACAGTTTTCTGACAATTTTGGCAATTTACTATTTTTAGCGGTGTTAACTTTCGAGGCCATTTTGAGGACCTAAATGAAGGTTTTTTGAGATAGAGCTTCTCAATGATAGTTGAAGGCATGATTGAGCCCCCAAAATGAATCTCATCGACGATACCTTTCCAATGGGCTATCATGCGCCTAAAACGGATATCGTATGCAAAAGTTACGACCCCGGGAAGTTGATGTATTAACTTACCCAAATGGGGCCCATGTGACTTTTGGCGCTTCATCTCCTAGGGTTAGGTTTTTGGATGTCTAGGGTTTTTGGCATTCCTGTTTATTGTAAAAATGCCTTCATAGCCTCATTGTAATCATCTTCTTGTGAATGCGAGTAGCCATCACATCTCTTCTCAGAGATAAGCTGCCACCATTCTAGCGAGTCTTTCACTCTGTACTTTTACAGTCTCTATACATTTCTTTCATTAATAGAAATCGTGTATTACTGTATATCTGTGTTTATGGTTGCATCGTTGATACATTTCTCTTATATTATTGAATATCTATGATATCTCTGTGCATTTCTGTATTATATCTCTGCTCTCATTTCGTGCCGAAAATAAACTGGATCATATACTTGAGTCGAAGATAAAGGAGTTGAGTAAGGAGCTAGACTTCCTCCAACTAGTAATAACTCCATTCAATGTATCTACAACATCAAAATCTAGGAAATCCCAATCGTTAGGAGTTTACCTAGGCCCCCAATCAGTTTTTTGACCTTCCCCCATGGTTTCTTACACCAAAATCACATCAAGTTTATGTAGTTCCTTTTTGTATTTCCTCAATATTGCAATCTCTACATATTTTGTTTAAGTTTTATGAAATTTCCATAATAACTCATATTAAGCATTTATTGTAGAAGTTTAACTTATTACCCTCAAAACCTGCAAATGTCATTTGCATTAATTCAACCACCATCGAGCCAATTGAGTTAGAGGGAATATCATATCCACTTTAGGGTTTCAATATGACGATGAGGATCGCAAGTGGAGTGATCAAAATACAATCATATTGTGTTTCAATTTCTTCCATAGGCCAGTTATTCATTTATTTTGATGCAGAGACGGTTGGGTGAGGGAGTGAAGGAGAGTAGTAGGTTTATGTGTTGATGGATAGAGGGCTAGGTTAGGCTATGCAAGGAGAAAAGAAGATGGAGCCTTTATTATCAATTTTGTGTAAATGGATCTTCTTATCAGGGATCAAATTTGAAGGGAGAGATCATATTTCGATTTGAAAGGCTATTGTTGGTTTGACCCTTCTATGTTGACAAGTTAAAATAATCAATCATTTTCATTTGGAAAGAAAAAAAGGGAGATTGATTTCACCAAAACAAAATTAATGCATGATTTAATATTAATAGTTATCCCCGTTCCTTTTTGTACACATTGTCACAACATTTATTTTTTGTGAGGGAATGTTATTTCAAAAACGATCGAAATCCTTAGAGGCAAACTTAGAATGCTTTCTAGGATTTGATCGTGTAATTTTGTTTTATATTAAAGTTACATGACTTTTTTTCCTTGGAAATAAAATTAATACTTATATGTACATTGACAATATTGTTAAACTATGCTATCCCTTTTTAAGACTTCACCAACAAATATGTAAAACATAATCCCTATAATGCAAGCAATCATTAAAGGTTGAAACATAGTGTATTGAAATATATGCACATTGCTTAGTTTTGGAATATATAATTTTAAAACAAGTTGAATGTATGCATAGTGGTTTGAACAAAGGAAAACCCTTTTCTAGTGTAGGGATCAATACAAGAGAAAGAAATTCTTCAATCCAAACAACTACCAGATAAATTTCAAAACATTGTGTATTGGTTTCTTTAATCTTTCAAACAAGTGCGATGGTGGTTTAAAATATGGAAAATAAGGGCCCCTAAGAAAACTAGGATTCTTCCATGGCTTACTCTTCACAATAAGGTCTTTCCCTAGGATTTTTTGTGAAAAAGAGGCAAGTTTGGTCCAAGTATATGTTATTTTTGTGAGAAATCTCACCCTGCGGATAGGTTGAGCTCCTCTTAGTTGGGTTTTCTTCAACTAAGACAGCTAGAACAAATGGACACTAACATTCCTAGTTTCCACCTATTTACACATGAAATAAGAGAGGAGGAGGAAGAGAATGAGGCACCTTTTTATGTCGGTTGTCCTCGCTGCTCCTTGTCATTCTAAGGTTGGATCTAGTCCAGCTCCAAATGTAGTCTACATGTAAAGAAATAGAACTATCCTCCTCTTCTTCTACTTGTAACAAGTTAGATAATTTAGCTATCATAACTAGATCACAATCATTCATATGTAAACTGAAACAAGACAAAAATAAGGAAATAGGCCAAATTTATTGATATGAGAAACAATGGAACTTACAATCATGATGCATTGCAAGCCTTCCTCCATGCTTCTCCTTCCCAGCCCCTAAATATGCACTGCTAGGATACCTTCTAAAATCTAAGATCAAAGGTTTGATATCTCTCAAATTGTTCTCTATCATCAACGCCCATCAACCTTGAGAGGCCTTGTTTATATAGGAGCTTGGGAGGTTCAACCAACATAGGGAATCAAGGGAAGGTTGAGATCTTTACTCCATGAGTTAATATTGATTACCCAAAGTGGAGGGACTCAAATCCATGACTCATCCTTTATCCATAACAACCCAAAGATCCTTGGAACTGTCCCACAGAAAAAGTATTGGTTAAAACCACCCCAACAGGAGTGACACTCCCTAAATGCTTGTGACATGGTGTTAGTGACACTCCCAAATGGTCTATCTAGGGGTGACACTCCCTAATCCATGGTAGGGTGGCGTCAGTGCTCCAACTAAACCAAAACTTGAGGGTAAAAGTCATGTTTTCAACCTTCAAAATGGGTTTTTCTTCTCTTTAATGGCTAGGGATGATGACAAAGTGTTATTCCATGGTGTCAGATTGATGAAACGTAAATGCGACACTTAGGAAAGTGTTGTTTTGGAATTACAACACTTAGTAACACAACAATACATAAGTGTGATGTTTAATGAAATAATGACATAAGTGCGACACTTAGTATGACACTAGGTAGTGTGCAAATTTTATGTGTAACAGATTTCCCTTTAAAAAGTGAGGTTAGAAGAATGTTGATGGCCAAAAAAATGTATATGTGCCAGGGGTGCTGAAAAGGAGAGCCAGATGGAAGCTGCAAAACAAACATCAAAGAGTATATATACCATTCCCGAGGTAGTCATACCCATTCTCGGTACAAACACATGGTCGTTGACCAAGACATTGTGGATCCATGAAAATACTGACTAAGGATATGGCCATTGGACATACAATGTGGATCCATACCTCCATGACTCGATCAGGTTGTAGGCATGAGATTTTACACAATGGAGCTACGATATGATAACAACATAGCCACAAACTAGTACAAATTGGATCTATGTGACATTGTACATCAGTAAGATTTCTCTCTATCACAGCCTGGGTGGGAACATAACACTGGTAGGTGCCAAAAAGGTTCCCAAGGTCTTCATCCTGATCCCGAACGAGTACGATTCTAACCATGCGAATACATGTGTTGATGTCGAACACGTTAGAAACCACTTGATTACCAATCATTAATGTATATCGTTAATAAGTGCAGAGGAAATCACCAGTGATGTCAATGATTCCCAAGGTACCCTAGTACAATCCAACAAATGTGAATCAATGAGATGAAGTCGAACATTTGACGGAATCTTCCGATCAGGGGTGAATGATGTAAACCCACTATCGAAAGCGAGGAAACCTTCCATTGAGGCATGCACGTTCCAAGGCACTAATTGGTTTCTAAGTTTGACTCCTGGATAATGTGTTGAAGTCTATAGGAACAAACTCGTCAAAGGAGGGCCATAATGTATCCCCCATCAACGACACAAAACTAATTAGGATAGTGATTTGAGATGATAGATCAGAGGAGGACTGACTGACATGGGAATGAAAATGGATAATACTACAGAGGTCGTAAGGATGACACTTCCCTTGAACATAGCATGGTACAGTAAGTGACTTGGCAGCATTGACTAGATGAGGCAAGGATCCAAACATAATGTGATGATCACCATAGTGTGACGACAAGCAAAGGTTCTCTTCAAAGGAGTTGAAAGAGTATTACGATGCGTAGAGTGTGACGATAGCCAAAGATTCTCTTCAAACAAGTCAAAAGAGTATGACAACACATGGAATTCAAATGACTAAGAGACAAGTGGGTTATCCAACTGTAAGCGAGATGTAGACAGGTTCCATGTTCAAGGGTGACTAAAAATAGTTGTCGTAATGTTTCAAAAACTCAACCCACTTCCCAAATTTTTTCCCCCATCTAGATAGATGAGTACCTCTTTGTTTTTTAACGAGCTCAAGAAGGATAATAGATGCTCGGTATAGCTCACTTTCAGTGATTCCCTCATCATATTTTTAACAAACATGAAGAAGGCGACGTTCAGTCCCAGATGGGTCCTTCAATGAATAATTTTATGATCCTAAAGAAGGTAAAATCAGTGAATTTTCATGTTCATGGAGTTTGAAAAGAACTTAAAGGAAACTCCAAAGTTTACTTTTTCATAAGTTTTAGTCTCTCAGGTCTGAAAAAGTATAAAACAATAAGAGAGAGAAATCTTCTAACCAAAAGGGGCTAGAGTATTCCTTTTTCATAATTAGTCTTATGACGCTGAAAAAGGGGTAAACTACCACTCGAAAAAACCCCTTTCAAACATTTTAATGAGTGTGAAAGGAAACAAGCTCACTCGATAATCTTTTTATGTTTAGGGAGTCTAAAAAGAGCTTAAAGGAGACTCCAAAGAGTTCCTTTTTTATAAAGCTTTTACGAGTCTGAAAAAGAGATAAAAGTATACTCGATAACCTATTCTTGTGTATTTGCGAGCACAAGAAAGAACAAAGACTGAGTTCGGTAACCTATTCTCATGTATTTATGAGCACGAGAAAGAACAAAGACTAAGCTCGTTTCTTCCCAACTTAATGTCCATAGGTTGGTACTTTTCCGCCAACTTAAGCTAGCGAATTAACTCCAACATGATGTCCAGAGGCTAGAGAAATGCCCCCCAAGCTTCATTTCATCCGCCTACTCTTCTTTTATACTGAAATAGACTCTTGGCTAGTAATAGAAAAATGTTCACTAGAGAGGGAGGAATAAAGAGGGTCAACTAACAAAGGTAGATGAAATGAAGGTTCATTTACGAGATCAGGTGAAAGACTTGAATCAAAATTTACGAGATCTAGTGAAAGACTCGACTCAATGCTTACAAGATCTAGCTCAACAATTGACTCAATTAGAGGGGAATCGATTTCATTTTTTAATGAGCTTGACAAAAAAAACTATGCTCATCACCCTGTTATCACACAATTTGCAGTTAGGATAAAAGATGGATGAAAAGAGGTCAAACTGGCGTAAATGAACCAATCCCACCCACTGTCACCTCGATGGGAAGGTTCTTTCTATTTAGGGAGGTAAGGCCCAAGGGAGACGTCCCCAGTGACCTGGGGTTTTGAGAAGGCAAAAGGTTTAGCAAGGCTAAGTGATAGTAATGCCCCTCACAAGTCACCACCTGATCAGAAAGTCCTGGCTTATAGCCAATAAATAGAACCAGAAGTAATAACCAAGAAGAATCCTTGCCCGAGAACAAAGCAACAATGAAACGACATGTGCAATCTTGCTTGTTGGTTAGTACTTCATATAATTAATGATCTTTCTGATAATAAGCAATTGAGCAATAAATATTGACGAAGTCAATGTTTGTACAATAGCAATGGTGATAATATCACTTCTCATTAAATACTAAAGAAACTTGGCATTCAATGTAACAAAATCAACACTTCATAGATAATGCCTTAACCAACCATTCAATTGCCTTAAAATTAAAACGATAGTTGCACAAAGGTGTTTATAGCATAAGAAAAGATGACGGAAGCATTATGGTTTGTAGAGTTAGTCTAGGCTAGGGTTAGTATGGTTAGGGTTTGTTCAAGAGTATTGGAAGTTTATAGGATCAAGTTACTCAACACATGTGGCCTTAGATTAGTGCGTTCCTAGGGTATATGGAGTCAAAAGGAGGACACAAAATTTGAAGGATCCGGTGATAATGGTAAGACTAAGGACAAGAGAGTTAAACCTTGATGTGTTACTATGGAAAGGCCTTAAGGATGAAACCCTAGGGGAGAGAGGCTCACTTTAGTGTAGGGGAACTAGGCCTCAGTGCTCTCTCCTCCTGACTTAGCATAATGGCAATGGCTAGCTTAAAAGGTTGCATAAAACTAAGACAAGAGGATTTGCAATAAACGTGTTGCTATGGCAAGGCCTTGATAGGCAAACCCTAGGGAAAATCGGCTCACCAAGGTGTAGGGGAACTAGGCCTTGATGCATTTTCTCTTTCTCATCTCAACACATAAGAAAAACGGCTAGCATGGAAGAAGATGAGTGGATTGTTTCTATGGTAAGGCGCTATCCTCTTCAATAAATTAAAGGCTAGAAAGGAAGAATAGAGTGTTTCTAAGGCAAGTCTCTATCTCACATCAGCAAATAAAATGGCTTAAAACCTTGGTAGGGACATGAGGCAAGGACCTTCAATGTGTGCTTGTCACCTAGGGTTTAGTTCAACAAATTGTAACCATAAATGTAAGAAAAGAAATACTACAACCATTCAATTAAGAAGTTTTGCAGAAATCCACTTACATTTAACCAAGAAATCATATAGAAAACCCTAGTTGTAATACCTTCTGCCAAGAGCCCGCAGGGGTGTAGACCGATTGGCATGTGCCATGTAAATGGAAGGAATTGTGTAAAGGAGGTCTCAAGTTCGATTCTCGCCCCACTTTATCTATGTTCCATGCTTACGGGATGTGTGGTGCACCTGGGGGTATATGGGTAGCGGATGGGTATTTACCACGTGTCATGCGAGTATGAGAACCGCGAGTTGTCAATTCCCCCAGCATAAAAAATAAAAAATAAAAAATAAAAAATAAAAATAAATACCTTCCACCAAGAGAAATGCCAAAATGCCAATAAAAGTCCAAAAATGCCTTCCTTCAACAAGTGCACCTCACAATTTCAGCCAATAACTCCAAAGATAGTGCAAATTTCAGACCTCACTAATGAGTGAGTGAAAGATGATCCAAAAATGAAGGTAAAACCCTTAATTTATACAGTAGCAATGACCTAAATTACATTTTAGGTCATAAAAAAGGCYGACAAGGCCAAAATACCAAAATCATATTGTTTTACATTAAATGCTTAAATTAAAACCCTAATCAAGCAATAGAGAGACGTCATCCCCTTTCTAGAGTGACGTTAGCCCCTTCTAGGGAAAATGCAGCCTTCTGGAGTGAGACGTTAGCCCTCCTTGGGCTTCTCCAAGCTGCCACACGTGCCAAAACTGCCAAAGTTGCTTCCCAAAATGTCCACACTGTTGGGTGACATCATGGGCTTTCTGGGAGACATCCTGGGCTTCCTGGGAGACGTCTTGGGCCTTCCAAGGCCAACGTTCTTGTGGAGAGGGCTCAACCCCCCTAGGTACAGGTCTTCTCAGCTGCCTCTGGTGGATTCTCTTGCTTCTCCCTGGCACAAATGCTCTGCCTTGTCTCTGCCCCCTGCTAGGGTCTCAGCATCCATCGGGTGGGCTCTTCAGCCACATCGAGGTCTGAACTGATCATCTCCCCATGTGTACCTATCCAATGTGGTACTTTCTGTTGAGCATGATCCTGCACATCAACAGTTACGCCCTCCATGGGCTCATAAGTCACAGGGATCATAGCAATGTCAATCACATCTCATCATCAATATTATTACACATGTGCATAAAACCCCTATTACCCCAGTTAAATGCTCAAAGACATTATACAAGTCTACAATACAGGTTTGGGGAAAGTGACAGAGTATCCTATTGGGCTAGTGTTCACTGGAAAAGGAAAGTTCTCGAAAAAGACTAAATCTAAGTCATGCAAGTGGG
The DNA here is from genome assembly GCA_032191745.1 of Picea mariana. Classification (NCBI taxonomy): domain Eukaryota; kingdom Viridiplantae; phylum Streptophyta; class Pinopsida; order Pinales; family Pinaceae; genus Picea; species Picea mariana. Next base: position 58,952 of record JASDQU010105945.1, on the reverse strand, counting down.
TGAGGTGGATAAGGGATGTTGTGACAATAGGTGCAGTGAGAGCAGGGGATGCAAAGCTTTACCTATGGGTGCCTTTGTAGAAGGCGAGTTGCACCTGTCCTGTATGCCATTTTTTTCAAGCCATTCATGCCTTTTATTCTTTATTCTTTATTGCTTTTTCTTCAAGAAGCTAATCAGGGGACACTGCCTTGGCATGGTGACCAGTGGTAGCAATGTTACCCACAAGTACTTTCATAGAAATGAGAAGGTTGGCTCGTGATGAGACCCCCTTTCTCTTGGCCATGCAACCAAGAGCCACTACCCTGGCGTGGTAACTAGATGCTAGTAGTGTCATACTGCTAGGTACCCATGGACTTAATGGGTTGGCTCGTGATGAGACCCCCCATCCTCTGACTAGGTCTTGTTTTATTATTTTTATTGGGTCCCTCTTGTTTCTTGCTGAGAAGCCTTTTACTGCTTTCTCAAGGATCCCTGGGCGAAGCATCTTGAGGCTTATTTTTAGGCTTTTACCTTTTGCCAGCTTGTTTTTACCTTCTGGGACTTTAGCCCCTTCTTCCCACAAGGCAAGGTGAAACCCTTAAATGATTGGTCAACCCAATGCCCAGACAAATGTAAAGGGATAGATGAGCGGGAAGCAAGATGAAAAATTTATAATATGACGAGAGCGGACGATGACTTTACAGAAATCCCCCCAATGGAAAACCAAAACCTATGGACACAGGCTTACTAGGACATCATGTCATTCCCCCCAGACATGGTCAAGTGGACAAGTATAAGATCCAATCATTTGTTAAAAAAAAAAGGAATTGAATGCACATATTCAAAAGTTTTGAGGATTAGAGTGACACATACCATGATACCCGGACTCATTACCTTATGGAGCAAGAACCATCTCTGATACAAGACCAAGCCGAAGGTGATGGATGTTCTTCCTGCTATCAAAGTAGGGGCACTAAAAGGGAGAATCAATTGGCCCTCCAAGGCCATGCTTAAGTCGATCTAGCTCTCGGTACTCCATGTCTAGGACCTGTGGGCCTCGAGACATAATCTCCTAGTTATCCCTAAAAGTGGGGATAACACACCCTCTAGGTTCGACCCCTAGACCTCTATTTCAATTTTTAACGAGCTTGCTATAGAGAAAAAAAACTATGCTCCTAGATTCTTCTTGATCATGGCTTCCAAGAGGGCAATGCTCTGGAAGGAATACATGTCAAGGGAAATACCTCAATCATGGCTTCCAAGAGATCTTTTTTGGACGGAAGAACAACAACATAGTTACCAACTTAACGAGAACTCTCCAGAGTTCTCGTTTTTTGGGGGGTCCAATTTTTTACCTCGTTTTGAAAAATGGTGCTACCGGTAGCACCCCCTCTCCATTTTTAGGTGATTTTTGATATTTAATTTTTTTCGATCCACAATGTTTCCACATTATTTTTTTAAAATGCTCATTTTTCATCTATTTTCAATTTTTTCTAAATATATATATATATATATTTTGTTTTTATTCAACTCCGTTTTTAGCCTTTTTTTCATGCTTCTTTGAATCTTAAAAATATTTTTTACCATTTACTTTTTCAAAGTAACGATTTTTCATAGAATTTTGTCTCCTTAATTAATTTATTGTTCCATACTTTTTAAATATAGTGGAAAACATCATTTTTAACACATTGTTTACCTTTACTTCAATAAATCGAAAAAACGTGTAGTTAAATAACACTACTTTTGAATATTTATCAAAAAAATCCACATTTTATAGCCATATATCATAAAAACCCTATACATTTTGGTTCATATTCCTTAAAATAACATGTCAAATAAAGCATTTTTATGGACATAATTGAACAAAAAAAGTCTAAATTTTATAAAAAAAATATCATTTTCTTTCATATTTTTATACATTTGAAGTAAAAAATGACAACATTTAATAAAAAAATTCAATGTATAGTGATTCACATACAAATAAAACGAAAAAATAAACAATAAAAAGATTCATCACAAAACAGAAAGAGATACATCTTTATTCTTATTTTCAAATATGAAAGTCAAATCGTTACAGTTATAACTCATAAAAAAATTGCAAAAAATTGCAAAATTGAACATCGTCTTCAAAGCCATATTTAAACTAATGAACAATATCATATATCCCAAATTCATCATGCTCAACAGACACATCATCATCTTCTTCGACGTCATTTTGTGCTTCCATTGTGTCATTTTGTTCTTCCATTGGTTCTTTGATATCTGCAAGTTCTCCAAAGTGATCCTTTCCAATCATTCCTCCTAATGGTACTTGAGGTTCCTTTGACAATTTTGCCACCTTTGATTCACTAAAATCTCCTTTCCTCAAGCCAACTTCTTGCATTTCTTCTAGAAGAGCTGAAATAGCATTAATTCTTTGTTGAATAAAACTGCACTGCATTGGGTCACTTTCAATGGCTATGCAATTCCTTCCTTTATGTAGGCAACACGCTAATGTTGTACCTAATCAACAAATACAAAATAAATAATTAAGTTAGATACTGTAAAAAGATAAATTAAAAATAATCTAAGATTGAAGTATGATTTCATAAATATTAGATCAAAATTCTTACCTCAGCCCGAGAACAAATCCAAAACCCAATCTCCTTCATTTGAAAATTTATCAATAAGACAATTAATTAATGCTTGTGGTTTTTGATAAATGTTAACCATCTCTCCTTTCAAATATTTTTCCTCATATGTTAGTTGTCTAACCACAGCATTGTATACCAATATACTACTAGGAGTCTCTCCATCATTTTCATTGACAAAAATAGAATTATATGAATCATCTTTTGTCCAGGTTGCAAGATGTATACTCTCAAAATCATGTTTAAATGAATCTTTCTTAGAGCTCTGAATATTTGGCTTGTGCCTGTAACATAAATAAGTGAAAATTCAATCAACTTGTGAATTAATAAAATTGTTTTATAATATTAATTGATAAACATACACTTTCAATATCTTACCAAATAAACTGTCTCCTTGTCTTTTCTTTCCCCTTGAAACTTGATTGTACTAATCCTTGTTGCGTGTCTGAATGAAATACTAGAAATCTCCACAATGGTGATGTTCTAACTTCTATAAATCCCATAACCACTTTACTGAAAGCTTGGTAAGTATAAGGATCAATATCATATTCAATGTTTGGGATATTATAACCATGAGGGATATCCGCAATAACTAGGGAGTATTCTTTTTTAGGAACAATACTTGCAAGTTTTTCACAATCACCTAATATCACTTTATATTGAACAGTGTCGTGCCCATTCCAAATGTAGTGATCAAGGGTGTCATCAAGTTGAACATTTTGAACATGTCTCCTTCTTTCTCTTTCAAACTTGGTTTTTTGAATAAAACGTTTGAACGTTTCAGGTACTCCATCTACATTCTTCTTTGGCATCTTTAATGAAACAAACAAACATATAGTTATATATCTATAACTATTAAAATATGAATAAATTAACTTACAAACGAATAATATGAATGTAATAAATCAACATACCTTTTTGAATGCAACAAAAAATTGTTTCAATACCGCTGAAGAGCTTGAATCACGATAGTTGAGTTTGACATCATCCCAACTTTCTTCATTCAACATCTTGACCATTTCCTCTTGTATTTTCATATACACCTTGTGACTAAATAAAACAAAAATAATGTTAAACTGATATTAAACTGAAAAAATCAATTATCTTGTCCTAGCATAAATAAAAATAACTCAACAGACTTACTTTTTAAATTCATCACATATTTCTTCCATTGACAATTCTCTCGACCTAACACGTGATAATATACTTATGATAAGTTTATCATCCTTCACTCCTTGTATTTCTCTCCAAGGTGTTATAGTCATATCATCGGGAAGGATTTTAATGTCAGGACTTGTCTAACTTGTGCAACATATCAATGGTTTAGCCTTCTTAACTCTCTGATTATTTATACCAACATTTTCCCATAGGGTGAAGATCTCATCTACCAAATCCCATACCTGTCCAGTTCTAAATCCCAATTGAAAATAGTTATCCACAGATCTAAATATATCACTTCCTTTGTGATTTTTTTCTTTTGTATTTTCATCATCAAGTGGAAATCCTATTTCCATGCAACATTACTTCCGAAACTTAACATCAACATTTGATCTCTCCCGCGACATATTTCAGAAAATTCATTGTGGATAAATCTCACCCTTTGAATGATGGTCATAGACATTCTGTACTCATTGTCTGTGTTATGATCCCATGCCAGTAAATTTGCTTCTGAATCTGTTAAACCGACATAAATTATGCATTTCACTGTCTCAAAAAGAGGATTATTGGGATATTCTTGCATCAATTCCCTTCTAGCCTCTACAGAATGATTTCCTCCAATCACATAATATTTGTAATCAAAACATTTTGATCTATCAAATTCTTCCCTCGTAGGAACTTCCATTGGGTCAACAAGAACTAGGTAGTCAACCACATGTGCATATGGATTGTATCTAATCAATGCTTTCAAATTGTGAATATGCAAGTGATGTGGTTTTCTAATTTGATATTTTTCCTGCCCTTCTGTGTGTTTATAAAGTTGTTTCACATTCAACTGAAATGTGTGGCCATCATCAACTAAGTTTGTCGTCCTCATTCTATTT
>JASDQU010105945.1:7441-23085 GCA_032191745.1 Picea mariana | reverse complement strand
TATGATAGAGAACTTTAAATGATCATTTCATTAGGTACAAAAATATTATGATAGATACACATATGAAATCTCATGCTTGAATCAAAATCTTTGAGATTACAATAATGTAATATCCCAAAATATATCTCTGGGAACCTGAAAAATAATATATGTCTTTTAAAAATTCAAGGTAAATGTATTGAAATAAAATATTTGCATTTTTCCTTCAAAGAGGGATGGGATGGGGATCCTATGGACCATGAAACAAAACACCTATAATACACTACAAAAAAATCAAGGATCAACTTGGGTTTCACAGATTACTGGGAAACAAAAGGTAATATAACAAATGATTGTAGAAGAATGATAATGAGGGGATGCATACGATTTCTTCTTGACTCACTATGATGGAAAGTTTTTCTGAACCCTCACTTGTTTTCTAATACCTCTTTTATAGATTCCTGTTGTGGTTGAGGTGGAATAATTGTTGCAACCATTTCTTGTTGTTCTGGCTCGATAATTTTGATTAAGGATTTTGTTAACCAATCTTCATTATATTCCCTCATGGGGGTCACTGTAATATCATGACTACTCTTTATTTTAAGAAACTCATTCTCCATATATCTTAAGTCCTTTCCTAATTGGTGCAACATGTCATATAACTCATCATTTCTGTTTATGTATTTGACTAGCCACCTTTCAATTTCTTCCTCAGAGAATTCTATTGATTCAGTGAACTCATTTTCCCATGGAACTTTCAATACACTAAGTTGGTCTAATAATTTCTCTTTAGATGAAAGTATTATATACATTAATAGACTAGGGCCATCAAGTTATTTCGTGAGATCAACCAACTTAAATAATAAGTCACCTCTTTTGTTCTTCAAAGCATCTAGTTCATTTATCATTTCTGTCAAATTTTGTATTATCTTCAACCAAAATGCATTAATTTGTTTCATATAGATATTTAAAAGAAGGTTTTACTCCCTTATATGAATATTGCTTAAGCTTGAAACTTTAGCCGAGAATGTATGCACAACATCCCTATATAAACCTTCATTATTCTCCAGACATTTTTGAAGATATTCTTTGAAATTTGTAATCCTTTCTACAAAGTTGGTGGAGTTCTATGCAAGATACCAAATTTCTTGAATCAAATATGTTCTTTTTTGTATCATGTCTCCAACATATTTTCTTATTGCTTGCAACAAACTAGATGGACCTTTCCATTTGTTGTTTCTTTCTAGGATATATTCTAAAGTGAGTGTTGGTTGAATTGTATTTAAAGGTTCTGCAAATAATGATCCTTGAATTAAATTTGCCTCTAATTCTTTTATTTTTTTATTTAATTCTAAATTTTCCTTTTCAATGTTACTAACAAATTGTTTCACAGATTCTTCATTTGCTTCATGGAATTGTACAATTTTTTATGGTGCAACCCCATTGAAATAAATTGTTTATTTCCATTTCTCGGATGAACTTTTGTTTTTGTATGAACTTTCTCAATTAACAATTTTTTCGATGCTCAATTATAGGTCGTGTGGTGCAAAGTTATAGATTCATCTTCAAATATTTCTAGTTCTTGGATGACTAGGGCTTCAAAAATTTCTCGGGTTTCCAATAGTCTTTTATTAGACCAATTGGGTTCTTTTATAAGCTCATCCACATCCATATCCCATGGAATTTCTTGAGTTTCAGGTACGCCTAACCCTATTTTCTGTATATACCTTTTCCTTTTGGAAGACGTATATATGGTATGAGATTTTTCAATATTTTTATTTGGTGGGTCCTTATCACTTCCATCGTATGAACTTCTGACATGTGTTTTTCTCATCTCCAAACCACTTCTCCTGGGTTTTGTTCTTACCAGGGTACTCTTTTGAGACATAGTCGGTGAATTGGGAATTTTATATGTTACTTCTTTACTTTGATTTCAATATCCCTCATTTTTACTGAATAATTCATCCATGTCATTAAAGGCTTGGTCGAATAAAACTTCAAGAAGATTCAAATTATCTCCACCCCCTTATTTTAACTATTAAAGTTTGGTAAAATATTAAGAATAACCAATTAAGGAAATATCTGGAGTAAATATATCATTTGAGTCCAAACCCTTAACAAGTTCAACTTCTTTTAGGCCACATTGGTAGACATGATCTGCAAGTTCATCTAAATGGGAGATGTGTTTATGATTTCTCCAATTTTCCAAGGTAGTGGGATGAATTGCTTCTTTCTCTTCTCATTGAAGAAGTGATCCCATGACTTATATTGTCTGCAAACTTCTACAAAAGGATTCCTATCCGATACATAAAATAGGAGGAGGAAAGGATTCTATTCATAACCAAATAACCTTATAATACTTATATTGTCTGCAAGAAAGGTGGCAGTTTCAAGTGACAATATCGATGTATTAGGGTCAAAAACTAATTTTTTAAACTCTGAGATAAAATAATTTTGAGTCAGGTAGAAATTATACTGAGCTTTGTTACTCCACAAGGATGAATACCAAGAAAATATTGGTTCCACCTTAAAATAAATTCTCCTTTCCCTCGACAAGTCCTCAAACACATGACAATAGTCTATGGTGAAAATAAGGTAGGATATCATATAAAATTTTTGGGTCTTTTTCAAATTACTTAATTGAAATGAGATTTCACTAAAAATAATATGACCCCAATCTATGATGACATTCTCATGCAAGGTGAAATGGAGGTCATATATGATATTTATTGGCATAGAGGTTGTGGATTCCAAACCAATGATATAAGCAAACAACTATGAAAATTCTCTGTATGGGTATTTCAAGGAGCTTACTTCAATCTTGGAAAATCTAGTGTTATTTCTTGGGTCGACCAAATATTTATCATGGATCTATTCTCATCCTTTGTGTTGTTTGAGGAATTCATCATCCTCTTCTCCCTTGAATCACATGGTGGGCACGGGGAGCAACAACATCCTGGTAAATACTGAAGGAGATAAAGAAACATGTTGTTGTCCTTGGAGCTGGATTATTATCTTCTCTGAATTGAATTTATTTGCACACCATTGAACGAGTTATTTAAAATGTATTTCATCTAGACACAACCGGGAAGGGTTATGCCTGAAGTCCTGATCATGTTCATTTTTTTATCAGCTGGAGGTAGGGCCTTGTATTAATTGTAAGCTAGTGACCACTAGAACTCTTGATCTTCTCATTTGAGAGTATTTAGTGTATCCCCAAAATACAATTCCTTTCTCTTATTTGACATTATTTACATTATTTTGTAGTCTCATAATTAATAGGTGGCACTACTGTCGCTATGTACAACTTGGCATATTATTTCTTATTTAATTTACCACATATTGCTATGATGGTTTAATCATCGTATTTATTATTTCAAAGTTGTCAGTCTGAACGATAACATTTTTTAATTTAGTACAAGTTTACGAGATCTTCACCACTTTAATAATGAAATTATATTCACATAAGTGGCGATTGATGTGGTGGGGAAAAAAATGCGATTGTAAGTGGTGATGGGAAGTCATGGTGGATGAAAAGTTCTTAAGTATGGAGGTGCATAATGATGAATGGAAAGTGCATTATGTAGGATGCAGAACTACAGAACTATGAGCATATGGGGATGAAAAGGTAAAGTGAAAGAGCCCCACATCCGAAGTAAGAAAATTGACTAAGTATGGGAGAGGGTGATTTTTTTAGGATGTGGAAATAAGAAATACATTTTGTAGAATGTGGGATTTTGGGTCGGAGGGCATGCGGGTTTGAAGACATGGGAAAAAGGCGAATGATATAATAATTCGTCCTGCATCAACATTTCAAGAAAACGACTAAGTATGAAAAGGTAAAAAGGTGTATTTTGCAGGACATGGAGGTAACATGTGCAATTTGAGGGTAGAGTGATTGTGGGTCTATAGACCTAGGGAGATGCGAGTTTGGGACATGTTGGAATCTCACATCACTATTCCCACATCACTCAAAAAATGAATAAGTATTGGAAAATTTGAAAGAGGGGAAAAATACTAAGTATAAATACATAGGTTTGTGGGTGTGAAGACCTAATAATTTGATGCTAGTATGACTTACAACCCATATTTTTAAAAGGAAAAAGAGACTAAGTAAGGATATTCAATAAGAAAACAGAAAACAAAAGAAGAATCTTAAGGATAAGTATGTACGTAAAAATATTGATCACGAATGTGGATCAACACTAATATTTTTACTTACCTATGTTCATTCAATTAGACCATCTAGATAACTTCGAATACTAATGGTCTCCATTAACTTCTCGTATCAAGAATAAGATAGGAAGTATTGTACGTTTGATGAGTGCTTCCTTGGCATTATTTATAGTTGGAGGTTTGTACCAATGACAAAGTTTTTGAAGTGGTACACATATTCCAATGGTTTATAATATTGAAATACATAACCACCTTTCTTTTCAATTTTTCATCTCATGTTATATATTCTCCTTTAATAACCATCAACCCAATAAAAAATTGATTTCCTTCAAAGACTATTAGTGAGACATTGATTGTCTGATTTCCCTCTAAGAAATGTGCCAACTAATAGTTAGTGCCACATTCATTACCTTTTGGTGAAACCAATGCACATATGTTCCATGAAAATAATGGAGTGTCATTGCATGAGTGCACTAAATCAACAACGCATAGTAAATTCATGCTAGTTAATCAAAATTATTCTAATATTCACTGAACCTAGTTGTATAAGATATGAAACATGATCATAATGTGGTGAAATAGTTGATTGGTCCTCCTCCAAATGGGCTAATTCAATGTTTATACATTGACCAATGGAAATTGATACATTATCCCATCTACCAACCCAATTTGTGGATTCACAATCGTTCCATTCACTACTACTACACGTGCCATAGAAGAAAGGACATTTTCTTGTACATATTTCAACTATAGCATTGTCTAAGGTTTTAACTAAATGAAATCCATGAGTGCCACATATTTATTTCCATTCATTTGTAAGTGATCGATCTACATCGACCACGTCCCAAAAATATCTTTGCAAATGCCATTTCCTTATTGAGTGGTCTTATCTCCTTTTTGTTCCCTCTACCATTATTGAAGAATGCCACTCAGAAATAGATTTTGCATCTCAAATGAGGGAATTTGTTGTAAACTTCAATTCTTTCCAATGTAACATTGTTTTGATGCAAACATTGGCTCCGTCATGCTCCCATTTCCCATGCCCAATCTCAAAATAGTTCCAAAAATATGGCACCTTGTATTTTCTGTGCAATATACATAACCATTAAAATACATGGGAATTTTTGAATCGACCCATGCAACAATCTGACCAAATCCAATGTCACTCCATCCGTGTATCATTCTCCTTCAAGTTATTGTAGAAAAACTAAAAGAAATGTTGTACATAAGCTAAGTCATGACACTTATCATCGCTTATGTAGAAGTCATACTCCTTTAATATAACACTTATGTCTTCACGACTACCTAGTCCATGATTGCATATGATATGGATCATTAGGATGATCTAATATGAGTGATAATATTATCTTTGAATCTCATTTTTGAATTGAAGGGTGTATTTCTTAGCAAAATAAACCACTAATACGATAATATTAATGGGAATGTTTCTTTGCATATTCTAAAATGCTTGTCTTACTATTGAGCCACATGAACATGATAAACATATTTTTGGGTATTTTCAAAGAAATCCTTTATGGAATCATATAATCATAATTGGTTGAACAATAATAAATATATATAAATTCATTGTTATAATAACCTCCCCCCAAAGAAATTTCAAAGTGACATCTAAAACAAAAGATACCATTTAAATAAACATAAATATCATGAGGCATCACCAACTATCTATTGTTTCTTTCATGTCCTCCCCTAATATCATACTTGAAATATTTGAATCTTTTCATGTCAACCTCCTTCCTCTCCAATTCATACTCATCACTCACATGAATGCACTTTATTAGTAATGTCATTCCACCACACCCGAGGCATGTCCCATTTAAGTAATATTTTTGATAATATGTAGAAACCTTTGGCCTTGTACACATGATGCTATCAATAAAGTCTATAGATGGTGTCACTGGTAATATGGATGAGCATTCCTACATAAGGGTGTTATGAAAAACATGATGTGTATGTGTGTGTGTGTGATGATGCAGAACCCCCCCTTCTCTCCTTGGGGATGCACGACCTCCCGGTCAAGGATCTTTAAGCACTTGAGCTGGATTAGATCCTCGAGACCTTTCTGGCCCAAAATTGAATTAACACATTCCCTTTTATCCCCTTATGCATAGGTCATATGGTACTTTCAAACCCCTTCCCTTAGCACTTTTGAAATTTTAAAATTTCCGGCGCTAGCTCCTTTCCGCTAGCCCTTCTCCACATGCAACCTCGGGCTATGATCTAGGGCTTAATCTCCTGGGAGTTTTGTAACTTTGGGATTCGATGTTTTTGGACGCACCTACCTCCCTTTTCCTTGAAGCAATTTCCCCCCGAAGTTTGTGGATCTCTGCCACGTATCCTTGCTACAATCAACAACTAAGATTTAATTCGCCACTTTGTGACTTTGCACAAATTGTTATTTGCTAAGCGCAAAATATTTGAAGTTCTTCCTTCCCGAACCTTGCTTATCCATTGCCACGTATCCATCTTCCAACCAATGACTAGGATCCCTTCACAACTTTGGACTTCGACGATTTTCACCCTTCTACACTCCAAATCCTCCGAATCACAAACTTCTGAAAGAACTCACTGCTAACCACTGCACAACTCTCCTAGATATAATAGTCTGGGACAATCCCGCTTCCTCCTGAAGGGATCTTGATCATTAATTTGAAAAACCTTAAATGGCTTCTCCCTTTTGAAGATTTCTCCCACTAAATTTTTGGAACTTGTCTTTCCTTCGAACCTTTAATTCTTTAGAGGGTTTTCTTCGACACTTAGTCGGATTTTGGTTCTGTGCACGCCTTGCAACTGATATTCACACATAATTCTGGGAGAAATCTCTCGAGCTACTCCTCCTGAGATTCTAAGTCAAAGGTTCTATTGGCGCACGCCTTATGGACAAAATGCACACTCTGCATATAAGCTTCAAGTTACCTCTTTCGAATTCTGAGTTGAACCGGACTCTGTCAATGCACCCCTTGTGGAAAACACGCACTCCTTGCATAAGCTCATGGAAGAGAAACACGTGAAACTTATCTAATATTTTACAGATTCATACAGTTCACCATGAATTCACGCATTCAACAATGAAACTCATACATGCGTGAGAATACAAAGTAACAGAGAACATAATGTAAATAGAAATACTACTATTCATCCAAGCAATAAAAACACCACACATTTGGGTCAATACCTCTCTGTTATATTCATTCAGATATACATGAGCTATACCAACATTCAACAACTTCTAACTAAATTTAAACAACAACAATACTCAACTAATTTGTAGCTACCATCATATTCAACAGCCTCATTTGGGCATACAACACCTCTAATTATACTAGAGGGCTCATAGGGTTCCCTCCAATTACCTATCTTATTGAAATAAAAGCTAACAAATACTTAAGACCTTTTACATAAAGTCCGAGACAAACAGATAAGAGAGAAAGCTCCAGATCTGTACCTAAACCAACTACATTAAAGGAAAATCCAATCTCACGCGATCGTTCAGCCTCCAAATATTAAATATCTCTTTAATTCACAATCCATTCAAAAGTATTACAGGATACACTATCTTTTAAAATTAAAAAATAATTCAAAAGGCACGCTAGGGCGCTGAGCTATCTCTCCACGTGCACTTTGCTGATGATGCTCCTACATCATACTCCTTTGCACAAAAATTGATAGACTCTTGTCCATGAGCTGCTGCACTGACTTTCCATGCTTCTGGATATCAACTTCATTTACCCAATTGACATATTCTATTTGTTGTCCTTTCCACTTTACCAAATACTCCAAATAAGTATTTCTCCTGGTCTTCTTACTAATCCTATGATCAATGATCTTCTCCATCTGTGGATTTTCCACTACAGAAATCTTCTTCTCCCACTGAATCTCTTTATGATCTTATGACTCTTTTGTGTCATCTTCCCTGTAAGGATACAGGACTGAAATGTTAAATATGGGTGATATACCCACATCCTCTGGTAGCTCTATATTATAAGCATTGGCACCAAATTTCTTTAGGATCTTGCATGGTCCTATCTTCTTCAGTTTCAGTTTGTTATATGTTCCTCTTGGGAACCTTTGCTTCCTGATATGTACTAAAACTTGATCTCCAACTTCAAATTGAATTTATCTCCTATGCTAGTCAACTCTGCGTTCATACTCTCTGCCACTATTTCACAATTGCTCCTTGATCTGATTATGAAGCTTCTGGATTTCTGCAGCGAAGTCTTCTGCTCCAACGCTTCTAAATTCACTATGTTCTAGATCTCTCAATTATGATACTTATCTTGGCTTCATCCCACACACTATCTAGAATGGGATCCTTACTGTACTTTTGTTTGGTGAGTCATTATATGCAAACTCTGCTTGTGACAGAATTTGATCCCACTGGTTGTGATGTTCAATGACCAAACTTCTCAACAAATTTCCTAAGCTTTGATTTACCACCTCAGTCTGTCCATCCGTTTGAGGGTGATATGTTGAACTAAAAGACAGTTCTGTCCCCACCTTCTTCCATAATGTTCTCCAGAAATGACCAACAAATTTAGTGTCCCTATCTAAGACAATACTCTTGGGAAACCCATGAAGTCTCACAACTTCTTTGAAAAACAAATTTGCAATGTGTGTTGCATCACTAGTCTTCTGGCATGGGATAAAGTGTGACATATTTGAGAATCTATCAACTACAAAAAATATGGAATCACTTCCCCTTTGGTTTCTTGTAAAATCCCAACACAAAATCCATGCTTATTGCATCCCAAGGCCTATATCGATTAGGCAATGGCTAATACAATCCAGTGTTCTGTTTCTTTCCTTTTGCATACTGAAAAATCTTACATTTGTTTACAAAATTCTTCACCTCCGCTCTCATACCTGGCCAATAGTATGAACTGTTCAACTGTGCAAATTTCTTGTCATGGCGAAAATGTCCTACTAGGCCTCCACTATGTTTTTCCTTCAACACATTTTCTCTCATTGAACACTTTGGTATGCACAACTGGAAACCTTTAAACAACAATCCATCTTGAATCATATACTATGTCCACTGACTTCTGTTTCTGATCACAGGGTTCACACATGCTTCATATGTCTCTTTAAAATCTAGATCATCACAATACATCTCCTTAAGGTGTTCAAAACCTAAGGTCTTCACTTGAAATTCCTACAGAATCATACATCTCCTGCTCAATGCATCAACAACTTTGTTAGCATTACCAGAAATATGTTTAATGAAAAAAGTGAAATTTCGCATAAAATCTATCCACTTAGCATGTCTTTGATTTAACTTCTCTTGTCTGATTATGAATTGTAAAGCCTAATTATCCCTATACAAAACAAATTCTTTTGGAACACGGTAGTGCCTCCATTTCTTCAAGGCTTGAATTATTGCATAAAATTCCTTATCATATGTGGAGTACTTCTTCTTAGTGTCATTCAAATTCTCATTGAAATATGCAACATGTCTATTATCTTGGCTCAAGGCTGCTCCAATTGAAACTCCACTAACATCACACCTTACTTAAAATGTCTTCCCAAAATTTGGCAAGACCATAATTGGTTGTTTGTTATCTTCTCCTTCAATATCTTGAAACTTTCCTCAGCCTCTTCTGTCCACTTAAAAGACTTGTGCCTCTTCTTCACTGTATCCAATATTGGTGCAAAAATTCCACTGAAATTTCTAATGAACTTCCTATAGAAACCTACTAATCCATGGAAGATTCTCACCTCAAATATTCTTCTTGGCGATGTCCATTATTTGATTGATCTCACCTTTTCTGGATCCATATTCAATTCATTTGAAGAGATCACAAAACCCAAATAAATGAGTTATGTATTCATAAAAGAGGACTTCTTCAGATTTATCAATAGCTTCTCCTGCTACAATCTTCTCATCACTAATGTTAGATGTCTCAAATGCTCTTCTTTAGTTTTACTGAATACCAATATATCATCCAGATATACAATAACAAACTTACCAATTAAATATTTTAATATCTCATTCATCAATCTCATAAAAAAACTTGGGGCATTTGTCAATCCAAATGGCATAACAAGACACTCCTTCAACCCTTCATTTGTATTGAAGGTTTTTTTCCACTCATCACCTTCTCTCATCTTTATCTGGTGATATCCACTTTTCAAATCTATCTTTGAAAAAAAAAATTCTCCACTTAAACAATCCATTAAGTCATCCATCCTTGGAAAAGGAAATATATACCTGATGGTGATCTTGTTTATGGCTCTTGAGTTTGTACACATTCTCCATTGTCCATCCTTCTTCAGACTCAACAAAGTTGGTACTATGCATGGACTCAAGATTTCTATGACCAAACCCTTGTCTAATAAATACTGGACTTGTCTCTTTACCTCCTCATTCTATTGAGGTGTCAATATGTATGTTTCTTTGTTCGGTAGACTTGCTCCTGGTATTAGATCAATGTGATGGTTGATACTCCTAATGGGTGGAAATGAATTAGGTAACTCATCCACTACTATGTCAACAAAATTCTCTAACAACTCCTGAACTTCCTCATGCAAATCATCCATAGAAGTACTTGTAAGGAAAACTATGGGTTTCCTCACCACAACAAATTTCATCTCCTATTCCTTCTTAATTTCACTTAAGAGTTCCTTCCTACTCATGAGAAGTATACTTGTGCTAGATTCTTCCTTTACTTTCTTCTCCTCTATTGGCAAAAACCTGTGTGTCCTACCATTCTTCTCCAAAGTATAAGTATTTTTTCTCCCATCATGAATGAAATCCCTATAAAACTTCCATGGTTTCCCCAACAAAACATGACATACATCCATGGGAATCACATCACACATAATCTCATCTCTATATCCTCCTATTTTAAATTCAATGAGGCATTGTTTAGTTACCATTACCTGGTGTCCTTTAAGCAACCATGAGGCTTTATATGGTTTCGGATGTGCAGTTTCCTCTAGCTCCAATTTCTCCACCATCTCTGTGAATACTAAATTATCAGTGCTCCCATCGTCAATTACCACTTTGCATACCCTATCTTTAGTCTTGCAAGCAGTCCTGAATAAATTGTTCCTCTTCACTGGATTTTCAACCTCTAGCTTTGGTTTCAAGAGAACCTTCTTCAACATCAGATATTTTCCATCTTCTTCACCTTTTTCTTCAACATTCATCTTCTGCGCTTCCAAAATGTGAGCTTCACCTCCTTCTTTCTTTTTCTCGGGGCATTCCCAAGACACGTGTCCTGTATTTCCACATGCATAACACCTTACCTCTCCTCCTCTGTCTCTTCCTCTTCCTCGAGGAAAATAATTTCTTCCACCACTCTGTCTCTCTCAGGAACTTCCTCCGCTTTCTGAGTGACTATGTTGTTTTTGAGTCTCACCCTTACCTCTGTTTGGAATTCTTCCTCGTCTTTGCTGGCTCTGTTTTATGGCCAACTGCTCTTTTGCCTTCAGTGCAATATGATAATCCTCCTCTACTATCATTACTGTCATCATGCTGATTTCATCCTGGATCTCATATATCAAGCCATTTATATACCTGGAAACTTTTTCATCATCTTTCTCCCTCTGTCTAGTCCTGATGTTTAGCTTGTAAAAATCCTCTATGTACTCTTTCAATGTTAACCCCTTCTACCTCAAGTTCTGCAACTTCCTGAATAGATTTATATGATAGTCCTTGGGTATGAACTTAGCCTTAAGCTTGGCTACCATTCTGTCCCAATTCTTGATCTTTTGCTTACCTTTGCTTCATCTATCAGCCTGTAGTTCATCCCACCATGGTGTTGCATGTCCTTTTAACTTGGTGACAACATGCCTCACCTTCTTATCCTCATCGACATCTTCATAATCTAAATAATTATCCATGGATCTTATCCAATCCAACAATTCATCAACATCCAAATTTCCTTCATACATCAGGATGTCTATCTTTGCTCTAGCTCCCAATTTGACAACCTCTTTCAACAAATGTTCTTCGACATCATCTTCCCCTACAATTTCTTCAACTTCTATTTCTTCTCTTTCCGCATCACTGACATATCAAGAATTAGGTTCTCTCCTTTGCGCTATCTCCATCACATCCAACCTTGTGCGAAGTTCTCTCATATTTCTTTCTACAACTCGATTTTCTACAAGTGGCTTTGCACGTCTTCTAGGTGACATTGTGCTGACATTTTCTCCACTCACACAGATTACAATTTGAGCTCTTTAGGCTCTAATACCACTTTATGTGGACCCCCCCTTCTCTCCTCGGAGATGCACGACCTCCCAATCAAGGATATTTAAGTAATTGAGTTGGATTATCTCCTCGAGACCTTGCTGGCCCCAAATTGAATTAACACATGCCCTTTTATCCCCTTAGGCGCAGGTCATATGGTACCCGCAGACTCCTTTCCTTAGCACTTTTGAAATTTTAAAATTTTGGGTGCTAGATCCTTTCCACTAGCCCTTCTCCACATGCGACCTCGGGCTATGATCCGGGGCTTAATCTCCTGGGCACTTTGTAACTTCGGGCTTCAATATTTTTGGACGCACCTACCTCCCTTTTCCCCCAAAGTTTGTGGATCTCTGCCACGTATTCTTGCTGCAACCAACGAATAAGATTTAATTGGTCACTTTACGACTTTGCATAAATTGTTATTTGTTGGGCACAAATTCTTCAAATTTATTCCTTCCTGAACCTTTCTTACCCATCGCCACGTATCTGTCTTCTAGCCAATGACTAGGATCCGTTCGCAGCTTCAGACTTCGACGATTTTCACCCTTCTATACTCCAAATCATATGAATCACAAAATTCCAAAGGAACTCATGGCTAACCACCACACAAATCTCCTAGATATGACAGTCTGGGACAATCCCACTTCCTCTTGAAGGGATCTTTACCATTAATTTGAAAAACCTTAAAGGGTTCCCCCCTTTTGAAGATTTCTCCCGCTAACTTTTTGGAACTTGTCTTTCCTCCGAACCTTTAACTCTTTAGAGGGTTTTCTTCAACACTTAGTCATATTTTGGATTTGTGCATGCCTTGCAATAGATATTCACACATACTTCTACGAGCAACCTCTCGAGCTACTCCTACTGAGCTTCTGAGTCAAAGGGTTTGTCAACGCATGCCTTGCAAACGAAATGCACACTCTGCATATAAGCTCCAAGTTACCTCTTCCAAATTCTAAGTTGAACCAGACTCTGTCAACGCAATCCTTGCGGACAACACACACTCCTTGCATAAGCTCATGGAAGAGAAACAAGTGAAACTTATCTAATGTTTTACAGATTCATACAGTTCACCATGAATTCAAGCATTCAACAATGAAACTCATACATGCATGAAAATACAAAGTAACAGAGGACATAATGTAAATAGAAAGCCTACTATTCATCCAAGAAACAACAACACCACGCATTTGGGTCAATACCTCTCTGTTATATTCATTCAAATCTACATGAGCTATATAAACATTCAACAAATCCTAACTAAATTTCAAGAACAACAATACTCAGCTAATTTGTAGTTACCATCATATTCAACAACCTCATTTCAGCATACAACACCTCTACTTATACCAAATGGCTCATAGGGTTCCCTCCTATTACCTATCTTATCAAAATAAAAGATAACAACTACTTAATCCCTGTTACATTAAAATTCTGAGACAAACAGATAAGAGCCAAAGCTCCAAATCTGTGCCGAAACCAACTACATTAAAGGAAAATCCGATCTCTACCGATCTCATGCGATCGTTCAACCTCTGAATATTAAATATCTCTTTAATTCACAATCCATTCAATAGGTTTACAAGATACACTAGCTTTTAAAATTAAAAAATAATTCAAAAGGCACGCTATGGCACTGAGCTATCTTTCCATGTGCGCTTTGCTGACGATGCTCCTGCATCATGTGATAATAATAACAATGTTCAATGTGGTATCTAAAAAAACATGTTCTACGTATCGTGTTAATTCGAACATACCAAGTCTTATATTTATTGAAAGATATTTGGCCCAAGTTCAGTGCATTATGCTCATTCTTGAATCTCATACAATTCTTTCTATGTCATGTCAAGAAAGCATTTAAAGTGGGATTCATTGTCCCTAGAAACCCTTCTCAATTTTATTACATCTTTCTAGTTGGAATAAAACCTAGTTTTCTCATGCCAAAATGTTTGTACCAGTCCCTTAAATACTCCAATTAACTTCATGTCAGAACAAGGTGGCCTACTAGTGAAGGCCCACAAATCTATTTGACTTGTTGTGTTGAGTCTATATTGTCTAATAGAATACTTTTGAAGGGTTTTGACATTACATTTAATGAGATAATATGTTTGTTTGAGAAAACAATGTTTTCTTTTGATCTTGCTAACAATTGATTGTGACAATACATGTCAGGCTACCTTACGGTCTTGAGAATGAGTTTTCTTACCAATTGTATGAAAATAATTCATAAGGATTATAACAACATGATTGTTCCTTTTTGAACGTTTAACTATTTCAATGCCTAAAATTCTTCTAGCAACATTCAAACTCCTATATTTAAAAAAAAGAAATAACTAACATTTGACTACATTAGATTTTGTTTCTGATTTTTCTTTAATAATTTTTTATGATTGATAACAAATAGTTTGGTTAGATAAATTAACTTCAAGGGATTATAAACCACTTTCATCCACTTGAATTCATTTAGGAGTTCTTTGGCACACACTGCTCAATATAGGTAAGGACGATGGACCTGCATTTTGACACTCTTGACCTCTTTGTTGTGGAGTTAAAAACATAATATTTGTTACCCCTTCAATAACTTCTGGGTCAAATTTGGAAGGAGAGTGGACATGTTCATGGTTAGTTTAAGGAATGTCTAACTATTGAACAAGAGGTTGCACCACAAGAAATTATTCACAAGAATGTTGTGCACTAGTTTTCTCTCTACTTTTATCCATATTATAATTAGCTCCAAGAAAATACATCATCATATGATCATACACAATAACTTGTCTTGATGAAACAATCATTGGAGGTTCAATAGATGTTGGAATTGGATTGGCCTCTACTAAAATATTACACTTTGATTGTGGCGGTGGAGGAGAAAAAATAGTGGCATCTATTATGCTAGAATTTTGATTGGCCTTTACTAAAATCATATGTTTTACCATAACTAACATTTCCTTTTCTCTTCCTTCATTGACCTTTTCAATGGGATGCACTTTCATCAAAGAATTTCTTAATTTATTAAATTTGTTCCCCATATTCATATGGATTGGTTTTTCTGTAAAATGCCATGGATATTTTTGGGTCGTTTCATGCTTGTGCACGTCCTTTTTAATGCTATGGGATTAATACCCATAGTTCATCTAGAGTTGACCAACAAAAACTTCGAAGCATCGACATATTAATCTTCAACCAAGGCCAAATAAGGTCTCTCCCGAGACGCAATAAGGATCATAGAGACCATCTGGTCTTGTGTCGGGGATGAAGGGTCGAACACACAAAGATC
>JASDQU010105944.1:59927-82133 GCA_032191745.1 Picea mariana | reverse complement strand
GTTTATTCACCTATATATATAATATGGGTTCATTGTTGCTTCTATTGAATGCATTATTGATTACATATGAATAAATCCCGCTATACCAAGCTCTAGGAGCTTGCTTAAGACCATAGAGAGATTTCTTCAATAAGTACACTTTATATTCAAGTCTTTTTATCAGATATTTTGGTGGCTTCTCTATTTAGACTTGTTCTTCTAAAATACCATTTAAGAATGTCGACTTTACATCCATTTAATAAACTTTCCACCTCTTTTGAGTTGTTCTGGTTATGACAACTCTAATTGTATCTAACCTTGCAAGATGTGCAAAGGTCTCACCATAATCAATTCCAAGTTGTGCGAAAACAATTTCTACCAATCTGGCCTTGTACTTTTCAACTTCTCCTTACTCATTAAACTTGGTTTTGTAAATCCATTTTACACCAATGCAATTTTTTCCTTCTAGTAAATCTACTATATCCCACGTATGATTCTTCTCTATGGAATAAATTTCTCAGTCCGTTACTTTGACCCGATTTTCTTCTTTAATTGCTTCTTCAAAATATGTGGGTAAACAAGTAAACAACACAAAATTTGAATGCACATATAGATCTTCATAAATTACTCTCAAAGTTCTAGTCTTTCTAGAACTTATGAAAATAATAGACTGGGTTATTGGACTAGATGACTCACCTTGAACATAATTTCTTGGAATTCTTGTTGGAGTATTTTTGACTAGTGATTGGGTTTGCGAACCTTGTTGTCCACCTTGTGTAACCTACTCATCTAATGCTTGAGGTATTGTTGCTCCAACATATGTGTGAGATATTTTATAACATAGTACTTGAAATTCAACATGGAGGCTTGGCAAGGGTGGAAACAATTCAAATAGGGTGGTACACATTCCTCTTGCAACAATTTAAGGAAGAAACTTCTTGTACTCACCCTCATACTTAATAAAATAGGTCAATGGATTAAAAACCCCATTGTTAACCACCCAATTGTTGTATTGATTGATTAATATGTTTACCAATTTGATTACAAATGTCAAATTTGATGGGTGGACCATGGAATTGATTTGAAAGTTAAACGCTAAATGTGGTGATGAAAACAAATTGCGTGTTTGTTCGAATGTTGCTTCAAGTGTTCTTTCTAGATCAGATTTGACTTCATTGGCATCCAGATTCTAGTCGTCCCTTGGTCTTTGATCTTATATTGTGTCAACGCTAAATTGTCATCCCTAAATACTAGGGTTCTCCCTCACCCCGGCAATAGAATTTCCTCTACGCCAGTTATATAACTGGACATGAAATCTATTGAGGTCATATGCATGCGGCTGTTGGGTTCCATTACCCCTCCATACATTGGTGTTATTGAAGTGGGCAGAGGAAAGAACACAAATCTTAAACTCAATCAAACAACAAATTGATATCGCCAAATTCCTGCATAAACGATTACAATCGCCTCTTTTTATAGAGGTCTTTAGAAGGATCCCGAATATCCAAAACATTCATGAAGCGACTAGAGTTTCGATGGGATATGGCGATGGAGGAACAATAGCCGGTGGTTGAGTGGAAGGGTTTTTCTTAATGCGGTAGGTAGAAATTAAATTTTCCAACACTCCCTCATAATTTCTACTACTAATTACATCAATATTTACAATGCCCAATTGCTATAGCGGGAAAAACCCTCTATGGACTACACCAGGATTCTAAAATGTAGGCAGAGCTAACCATCTAAAGTCTCCTACTTTTTATCAACTATCCCGACATTACCCCACAATCATACATAAAAGACAAGGTATAGGGATCCGGTAGGCATACCTTAAACTCCACGTCTGGTGTCGATCACTTTGCGCTTGGTTGTTTCCTGACTGCAAGTATCCTCCCAAGGCTGACCTGCATTCACCAAAAGAAAAACAAGAAACTACAAGCATTCATTCTACATATGGATTAGTGGGTTAGACATCATAAACAAGAAATGTAAACAAATAATTGAAATTTAAGACATCATTTGGCGGGATAGAAAAAGTACTTCTTTATATTAATCTCACAAAAAGTCACTTACAATATGAGACCGGCACTACTCCTCGAACTCGGTCCTGGGCTCCTCTTCACAATGCACCAACTGCTTCCACGTCTCCTTCTCCTCTTCAGTTCTCTTAGGGAAATGGCAAGGGCTTGCAATGGAGGAAAAGGGAATTCTAGCTCAAACTCACAATGTGGTTACTGAATATTGGGGAAAAGGGGGAATATGGAAATGGGCAGAGTTTCTATGCTCTTGTGCTTCTCCTTTGCAATGGGACCCCAACCCCTTATTTTATAGGCAAAAAAAGATAGTAACGGTTGGGGTGACTGGCTATGGGCATTCAAACGGTTAAATAACGGCCCAGATACTAGTATACTATGCAATTTTCCATTTTTTCGATATTTTGTGAGTGTACGAGGGCTGTAGTGGGCCAGCAGGTGTGTGCACGTGGGCAGTAGTGGTGCAGGGTGCATACACCTTCAAAACAATGGTTTTTAGAAGAGCTTGTTCAGTGATGGCCTGGCAAAGATAGCAAGTTAGATGGCCTGATGCCAGGTATGCATGTCTGGTGCAATTTAGGGTTATAACAGATACCCCCTAATGTGTGAGGTCAGAAGAGCATCTGATGGCTGAAATACATTACAAATCTTCACTGATGTATGAAGCGAGTGAGCCCAAAAACCAGAGTTCAAGAGGTACCATCTGCAAAAAATAACAATTTGTCTCACCGAGGTGGGCATGCCCATGCTCGGGATGAAATAAAATCATGGCTGCCAATCAAATACACCGTAGATCCATGTCATATAACTATATAAAGTGTATCCGCGAGCAATACACTATGGATCTACATCTCAAAATAAAAAGATATACATGTATAGTATCCATCTTCAAAAATCCAATGACGCCTGATGGTTGGAGATGAGGTCTTCAGAGCTCGAGCAACAACTTCAAAATCTTCAAAAATTAGGTAGGAGTGTAATATTAATGTATAACTTCACTACTCAGAGGTCTTCGACGACTCGTCAGGAACATACAAGAGGATCTTGGTGATCAGTGCAGAGAACTTCATTGATTTTGAACAAGGAATTGATTGGTCTTTTGGGGTGGCCGGGCATGAGGACAAGAGACAAACTGCAGAAGGGTTGACTCAAGTTTAGTAAGACTTTCCTTGGACGAAATCAAGACAAAAGATGAGACTCAGGTAGCATGGCATTGGTATAAGTTCATGATGCAGGAGGCAACGCGAACTCTCCAAATGTTTGGAAGGATAACCAAATGGTGGAGGACACAACTCTATGTAGTGAGAACAACTTCCTATGGTCATATTGAATCCTAGATATTGACAAACAAATGGAAGGATGCGCTTTGTCCAAGGGCGACTCATTATGCTATCAATAAAAAGAAAATACTTTTCCCTTCCTCTTTTTGGGGTATATTTGATTTTTTTTGTCTTTTTCAATAATTTTGGGAGGTTTTGAAAAAGAATAAAAGAATGCTATGTTACAAAGGAGGAACACATGTCGCAAACATACTAGTTCCAAGCGCAAGGAACACACTGATGCTTAGAGCAAGGAGACATGTGCAGGAAAATGACACTTGGGAAAATTCCTCCATGGGTCAAGGTGTCAAGACACAAAGGCAAAGTGCTACAAGGCTTGTGTTTAAGGCATGCTTCAGATGGTTCAGTTGAGAGCGACATGGAGCCGACATTAGGCCAAATACGCAGTAATGCAAATGTGATTAATAAGACACAATGATAACGTCCTTCGATGTAATTTTAACGAGCCCAAAGAAGGTAGGCTCGGTGGTTTTTCATTTTTAGAGAGTCTAAAAAAAACGTAAAAGGAGACTCCACTGGGGTACCTCTTTTGAAGGTAGTCTAGTTGGTTCGAAAAAGGGGTAAACTAGCACTGAACATACATCTATTCAAAATCATTTTAACAAGTGTGACAAAGACAAGATCACTCGACAATCTTTTCATATTTAAGGATTCTGAAAAGAGCTTAATTATGGACTTCGTAAGGGATGTTCTTCTAGACCAATTTAATGAGTGTGAAGGAACAAGGTCACTTGACCATCTTTTCAATTTTATGGATTCTGAAAAGAGCTTAACTATGGACTCCATGGGGGTTCCTTTTCTGTAAATTTAGTCCCTCAGGCCCGAAAAAGGGTTAAATCTATACCTGAGAATACTCTTCTAGAGAACCGAAGCTCCTAGAATATACCTTTGTTCGTACCTTTGACCATCTGGACTGAAAAAGGGGTAAACCACTGCCAGACAGACATGCCTTCAAATTTCAGTTTAGCGAGTGCGAAGGGAAACAAGATCGCTTGACAATCTTTTCATGTTTAGAGGGTCTGAAAATGCCTTAAAAGAAGACCCATTGTTTTGAGAGTCTTGAGGGTGAGTTAAAAAGTGATAATGAATCATGCAAGTGAGGCTCAAACTCGAAATTAGGACAAGACTAATCAAGGACTCTCAAGCCTATAATCATTAGTGACAACATGGACATAAAAAATGCAACCAGGATCTACCTAGGGCATCCATGTGAAGGTAGTCTCTACCACTAAAGTACAACACTTCTAAAGTAGGAGTGAGGGTTCCGTGTCACAATTCAGTGGGATTGATCCTATGGTAAAGTGCAAAAGACAACGAGATGTAGAAATTGGAGGTGGAATCCTAACTTAGATGCAACGAGTTGGAAAAATGAATTTTTTACCAAAGGACCTTTAAAATGACCCAACTCTCCAAAAAGTTTCCCAATACCCAAAGTAACACTTGTTGTAACATTCCATAAGAAACTCATGAACCATACTAAACGATTTTCAAGCTAGAAAAAAATGACAAAAGGGTTCAAAAAAATGACAAAAAGGGCCAAAAAAGTCTATAAATATAAGCTTGGTAGCTCATTATCACCATTGCGAATTGAGAATTGACCAAAAGTAAAAAAAAAAACCTTTTCCAAAAGAGTTGATTCCGGGAGTTTTGGTGGACGAAATGAACTTGCGCTTGGACCAAGTAAGTACAAATTAGCCCCTCCTACATTTCCATTCTTCCTTTTTGCAATTTTTTTTTTTTGGGGGGGCGCTGACCTTTAAAAGGGTCGGCCCTACATGTACGGAGACTATCCTAGGATAGCACGCGTATGCTCGCGTGCAGTCAAAAAGATGCATGCGTGCATATGCGACTGCGGCTACTACAACCCGCGTACACCCTCCAATATGTGAAAAAATTAAAAAAATGCAAGATCTAATCTTCCGTGAACTTGTCATTTGCAGGATGTATGTTCATTAGAGAGAAAGGGAGCATGAGGATATTGATTTTTTGGTCTCATAAGACCCTGCTAGTATCGCCATCTTAGCACAATGTGGGTTGTTAAAATTATTCCAGTGTCCATTTATGAGGGCACAACCCAGGCTACTGAACGCCTTAGTAGATTACTGGTACCCGAATGTGGAGGAATTCATGCTTGAGAGACAGTCGTTGACTCCGAAGACTAAGGAAATATATTTTCTGACTGGCCTCTCAAGGAGAGGGGAACCAATCAACCTTCATACTTTTCCCCCGGGGCCTCATAACATAGCCGAGTTGATCGGGCTACACTGCGAGGCGGGCACATACAAAGTGGGTTCCCAGGTGTCGATCCAAAAGATTTCCAAACTATCACTGAAAGTGATAGTTTTTCTCATTGGGTGGATCACTGGATTCGTGACATTACATCAAGCATCCCGGACACATGCATTATGCGGTTCATTTCTTAAATGCACAAATTTTCGACTGGAGCACAACCATGTTGACATGAATGAAGAGACAACTGACAGAGTGTCGAGTGCGGGAACATAGAAACTTTGGGTTTGGGACCGTTTTATGCTCTTTCTTTTTTGAGAGGGTACCCAGTCTCATTCCTCAAGAGATAGTACGAGGGCACTTGGCCTCGTCCCCATCCTTATTCATATGGGCGACGTTGTTGCTGTGATAGGGGGCAGGGAGAACCATTGAGGCCTTCGATGACAAATTTTTCGACTGGTGGTCTCGACAGATTCCGATGATAGAGGACTACCCCTATGTCAAGATCGACTTCGCTAGGGATCCTGACATGGTTGTACCTCCTGGAGTGGAAAGAGGAGAGCTAGGTATGCTTCTAGGCTCTGCCAAAGCATCTCCCTCAAAGTCCACCAAACAATAAGTTCCCTTCTTTAGTACCTCCTTCACGATGAAAGGCCCGAACCACATGGGTTTGAGCTTGCCTGCCCCCAGGGGGTCCTTATCTTGGTCATAGACTAGGACAAGGTCGCCTTCAGAGAAAATCTAAGGACGGATGGACCGATCATACTGACACTTGAATTTTTGTTTGTGAGCCTCGTTATCCAAGGTTGCATCTCAACACTGATCATCGAGCTACTCAAGATATAGTAAACGCTCTTCAAGCGGTGAAGTGTCTGGCAATAATTGTATTGCCAATTTTAGAGACAGGATCTGGAACTCTATTGGAAAAACTACTTCCATCCCGTAAACAAGTTGAAAAGGTGAGAAATCGGTTGTAGTCTTAACAGACATTCGGTAGGCCCATAAGGCCGATTACAACATCAAATACCAATTTGACTTGGCCGAATTGATCGTTCGTTGAAGAATAGTTTTAAGAGATTTATTCACAACTTCCACCTGACCATTCTCTTGTGGGTAGTAGGGTGATGAATGTTCTTGCCTCAACCCAAGATTTGACATTAACTCGGACATCATTTTGTTTTGAAAGTGATTTCCATGGGTAGTGACAATCTCTCTCGGGACGACGAACCTTGCTATTATCTAGTTGAACAAAAGGAGAGTTGTTGTCTCGCCATAATCTTTAAACGTTGGCATAGCCTCGACCCACTTCGTGAAGTAGTATACTGCTACGATGATATAACGGTGCCCCCTTGCTAAAGGGGGGTTGCATGTAGTGTAATCAATCCCCCACTTGGTGAAGGGACCAACTGTGATGACGGGAAACATGGGAGCGGGGTGTGCCCTAATCTTTCGAGAGAAGATCTGACATGGGTGGCACTTCTTGACTCATTCAACACAATATTTGATTAATGTCGGCCAAAAGTAACTGGCTCGTAGAATCTTTTGGGTTGTTGCCAACCTAGATAAATGACCACCACATGCTCCAGTGTGGCAGTCGTTAAGCATGATTTCTGCTTCTTCATGAGTGAGACATCGGCGAAGGATGCAATCTACACCTCGACGATACAAAGTGTCCTCGAGTATGAGATAGTTATTGGCCTGATGGCGTATACAATGACGCTCGTCACGAGAAGTAGAGGTGGGGCACTTCAAAGTCTAGAGATAGACTAGTATATCTCCATACCAGGGGTCCAAAGACGTGATAAAAAACATGTCTCCTTCAATAGGCGACTCCTTGGGTATAACATCACCTGATTCGACCGGAAGTTCTAAGATGAGTTCTGTGAAGACCAACGAATTTTTGGATTTCGTTGAGACAAAATCCAAGTCAAATTCCTAGAGGATAACTATCCATCTACTGATCTTTCTGCCGATTACATGTCATGTCAACACGTATTGGAACGAATTCACAACGGCAATGACAGTGGTTGTGCAGAACAAAATGTAATGACGGAACTGCTAGACAACATGAATTGCTACCAATGCAAGTTTTTCAACGTGGAAATAATTGAGTTCCGGTCCAGCCAGGCCTCGGCTCAGGTAATAAATTACGTATTCTTGGAGAAAATCATCCTCCTGAACCAAGACCATACTAATGGTCGACTCTGTAGTGGCCAAGTACAATAAGAAATATTTATTATAATTGGGTGGCCGAAGCAGAGGGGCATACATGAGGGTGTGTTTCAATGCTTTGAAAGAGAGATGAGCAGCTTCATCCCAATGAATAGGAACGTCCTTCTTCAGTAAATGCATGAAACCCTTTGTGATCTCAGCATAGTTTGCGATGAAACGTCGTAAAAAGTTCACTTTTCCCTGTAAACTCTGAAGCTGAGGGATTGTGTACGAGGGAGGCAACTGAACTATCACCTCAAACTTTATAGGATCGACCATGATCCCTGTTGTCAAAACTATGAAACCTAGCAGACGATCTGACGTCATGCAAAAACTGCACTTGTTTGGATTCAAGCGGATCCGGTAGTAGTGACATCGCTGAAAGATGAGTCGGATGTGTGTGGGATGATCAAATATCTTACGAGATCGTGATGCTAAATCATCAAGATAAGCCTCGACTATGTGTTTGAGATCGTGGAAAGAAAAAGACATGGCCCACTGAAAAGTAGCTCCAACATTTTTCAGACCAAAAGGCATCTTTCGATAAGTGAATGTACCCCACAGACAAATGAAAGCGGTTTTGTGTTGGTCTTCTGGTTTGATATCTATCTGATTATATCCCGAAAAACCATCCATGAAAGAAAAGGCCTCGCAACATGCACATTCATCGACTATTTGGTCAATAAATGGCATAGGGAAATTATCCTTTGGACACGCTTTGTTCAAATCATGGAAGTCCGTACATATGCGAATAGTACCCTATTTTTTGTCGACTGGAACGAGATTTGACACCCATTGAGTCAATTGGATGGGGTAGATGAAGCCAGCTTTGAGAAGTTTCTCTATTTCAGCCTTAATAGTTGCTGCCTTCCTAGGATTGACCGGACAAAGCTTCTGCCGGACCGACTTAGAATCAGGATATGTCATGATTTCGTATTCAATGATTCTTGGATCTATGCCCTGCATTTCCTCGTAAGACCAGGCAAACATGTCGCAGAATTCTTTAAATAAATCATTGTATATTCAAATCTCTTCGGAGGAGAAATATTCTTCGATGAAGACATTCTCCATGATGCCAGGGGTTCTGGAGATATCAATAGGTATTGTTTGAGTGATGGTTTCCATATTTCCTTTAGCATAAATAATGTGTGTAGCCAAAGGATTGATGGGACAAGCATCATCTCCAGTCATAGTCAAAGTGAATTCACCTGCTTCAATTCTTCTTAACTCTGGGAGGAAGTAAGATCTATGATGAAGATCATCCCAGGGTCTGTCCGGACTAGTCATTGCCTCAATAATCACCTCATCTAAGGGCAAGACTAAGTCTAAAGAATCAAGATCGACAAGGGAACCTTGAGCCCATGTAGGCTCGGGAATCGGATTTAACTCCTTTGCGGGAATCATATCGAGGTCGGCGGAAGTTTGCTGGACTATAGAGTACGCAACTTCTGCCGTGGACAAAGGCATGGCCATGCCATGGTGCCCTGTCCCTTCCATCGTGGCTGATGGGGAAGGAAGAGTCCATGGTTCGTTAAAGTAAGTCATGCAAAACGACGATATTTGAAATATTTCAGACCTATGTTGGTCAGAGACAGTCGATATGTACTGTACATTACCGGTTGGAGGCAGGTAATCAAAAGCACCCATCAAAGGTGGGCACAAACCAACCCCTATGTTGACGATGCCAGGCTGAGGGTTATTAATCATCGGGATCGTGGATACCCCCGATGAAGGGTCAAGGTGGGAGAAGGATAAATGATCAATGGACACGATCCGACCCTCTTGTGGGAACAACAAGACCCAGAAAACTTTCGCTACCACTGCTTTCATAACATAGGTCCAAATCCTTCCTAACAATACATTGTAGTCAAGAGACACATCGACCACTTCAACCTCGATGCACACGATCTTCCCCCCTAACTGCACGGGGAAAGAGGGGATGATTCCATGTGGTCGGAACGAACGACTGTTGAAAGAGGTAAGAAGAGTAGGTGTCAGAGAAAAAATGGGTTGGCCAATGGCCTTCCAACATGCCAAAGGCATAATGCATGTTGAGGCGCCCTCATCAACCACCGTGTGGAAAATGTTATGAGTAAAATTTTTCGTGGGGTAAGCCACTACTATCTGAAATGCCACGTGGTAAGGAAGACAGGGTTTTAATTCGGTCGTGTCAAGCATGATCGTTCATAGATTACAAGTCTCAGCAGATCCTAAGGCAGCTAACGGAGCCTTTCTCTAGGAAGGGCATATCTGGAGGACTTCCAAAGCCGACATCGCACAAGGAGTTTGTGACAAATCCTCCACTAGAGAGTAGTTCTGGGTGGCCCTTACATTTGGGTTGTGGGAAGATTTCTTAAATGCACATTTGGGGATGCATGTCATTGCTTTGCCCAACATCTTCTCAATCTGGAGAGGAAGATGTGGGTTTTCAGCTTCTTTACCCTTCTCAGAGGTGTTTGAAATTCTGTAGTTGCGTGTCCTAGTCGTTATTTCAATGCTACCTTTCATCATATACACATTTGCAGACGAAGGATTACTCAAAGATGGAGGGGGTCCCTAACTGCCCCCATCCACACTCGAAGAGGCTTGAGTCAAAATTTTCCCATGAGGAAATGGGGTCGTTAACACGACAGGCTGCTGCTGTGCCAATAACTTCTGGGCCTCCGCAAGCCAAGGGCATTGGTGATTCAGATGGTCTTCCATGCAAAGATTACACGGATACTTCAAATTCTTCTTTTCTGTGTTTCCCTTGCCAACATTATTGGTAGGTTTATTATCCCCCTTACCCTTTTTTCGTTGTTTTTTCTTTCTGTCAGGCTGCTGGGTGGCCTTCAGGTTTGTCTATTGCACACTGTGTACATCCGAAGTTTGAGTAGGGGGGGCAGCCAAAACAATGGTTTGGATGGCCGCTTTCTGCTGTATCGACAATTGTTGCAATTGATTTGACAACTGATCAGCGAGCTTAGTCTGCACTGAACCAACAATATCGTCGGCATGTGGTCTAGATCTCTTTCTGGTCTTGTCAAGTATCAACCATGGTGCATCTGGAAAAATTTCGTAAAGTAAACCAAACTGAGAGTAAATCAGCTCTAGTTGTTGAGCTCTCATTATGACTTCTTCTTCTTAAAAGACCCTCGATGTCGCGACGCCTTTGGATAAATGGGGGACCAAAGACTTAAAGAACCACTTGTAATGCCCATATAATTTTAAACATCATTAAGTTTCATAAACATTTTTATCGAGTAAACTGAAAGAACAACTTCCTAGCATAATATTGATTTTCATGACAACAACTTCAGCAACTTAGAATTCTCAATAAATATTGAAATCGTGACAGAAAGAAATAAATACATAACTTAACAAGTACCTGGATCTGATGCTGATTTCTGTTGCCTCTTTGCTTTGCTGCTGCCTTTCTGCTCCCTGCTACACAGATCAACCCTGCCACAAACAGGAAAATAACTGCCCAAAACTACTGTCCTCCCTGCCAACTAGGAAAACTACCTAGCTCCAGGATATCTATGGATATCTTGTCCCTCCATGCCCAAAACCTCCAGCAACTCAGTGCCTCCCTTGATCAGAAGTCACAGTCTAGAACACTCTATTCCTTTCTCACAGCAAGCCATCAGTCCACAAAATATCACAGCTCACAGCCAATACCATAGTGCACAGAAAATCGCTGCTCACAGCGAATGCAGAATCTTTGCTCACGACAAAAGACAATGGTTCTCAGGCCACACCATCCACAACATCCATCCCCCCTCCGTCGAATGGTGCACACATCCCCCTCTGCCCATCCCTTATTCCTCCCTGCCGCCTCACGCACTTACTCTCTCAACCACCCTTCGTCCTCCGTCCTTTGTCATGAGTTTAATGTTTTATCTTCTCGGGATCCATGGCTATCCCTCTCTGCATACACCACCATTTTTATATCATTTTTCGTTGATCTTTTAATTTTATTTCACTGGTCATTAAATGTGATCAACAGTTAATTTATTAGTTTGTTAACTGCAATTATCCCTCAATTAAATCTTACTTAATAATCTTTATCCATTTATCAATTTAGGGTCGTTACACCACTCAAGCAGGAATGCTGGTGGGACTGACACTTTTATAAAACTCTTCCACCGTCTCCATTCTCGGATATGATCTGAGATATGGTCCGCCTTTGTCTTCTCAAAATTGGCCAGCAATTCGGTGCCAACATCGTATCTCACAGGTAATTGAAAATGGTTTAAGAAGGCCATAGCCAATTCACCGAAGGAAGAGTATCTCGAGCGGTCGAGCTCAATATACCATTTTGCAGCACTCCCGATGAGAGTGTATTGAAACAAACTCAATATGGAGCTGTCTCTTAATGAGTTGGACGAGCACCATAGATGGAAAGTAGTCACATGATCACCTGGATCTTCATTAGGCTTGTCCTCGAACTTTGGAATGTCCGAAGGAAACTTGGCCGGCATAGGAGGCCAATGTGGATCATGATAGATGGGGTCGTTTAATAACCTTGTCAAGTCTGGCAAGTGCAGAAGCTAGAAATGGTAATTTGGGTTGTTGATTATAACCAGGGAAAAAGGAGCCTGGAGTTTGGATGGCACCAGGTTTCCAAGAAAAGTTAGGTTGTTGGCCAGGATTTTGGTAAAGACCATGGCTGTGACCAACGTACAGATTCTGTGCTTGTTGAGAGGTCATTGACTGACTCTCGTAATAGGACGTAAAAGGATGGGCTTGCATCGCATTCCAAGGGTTTTGGGAAGGGTTTCCCCCTGTCGATCCGATGGGCATAGGTCCTGAGCCTTGCTCGGGGTTCCAATGGCTATGGAAGGGGTTTCCCCTAGTCGGCATTCCTGACAAGGGAACTGATCCCTGCCATGGATTCCAAGGTCCTTGTGAGGAAGGAAGTCCTAAGTTTGCCCCCTATGCAGGAATAGTACCCTGTACAAGATGTTGTTGTCCATAACCGAGGTCGTCGTCGACCGAGACGACAGCTGACGAGAAATCATTGTTACTAAACGCGTCGAACAAAGAGAACAGTGTCAAACCTATCAAAATGTTATAAGAAGGAAGTCCTTGACTACCTGCTCCAAACGAACTATAGTTTACGTTCGGCCCGACGGAGCGCTGGTGGGCACTGCTGAGCGAAGGGGACGAAGGAGGTATATGACCCCCTCCATAAGGAAAAGCGTTATAGGGAGCTGAGGTTCCCCCCATGGATCCTTGTAAAGGAGCGTTTGAGCTCCCTGCCCCCAGACCTAAATTTTGTAGAGTGGAGTAGGAAACGATAGAGTTTGTATCGAAGCCAGGCATCCCATATGAGAACGGAGGGCCTGTCGCACTCTTGGTGAACGAAGCAGTGATTGTCGCCATAGACAGAATCAGACCATTTCCCGAGGTAGAGGCAGTCGAGACCATAGTGGTCCGGACCGATGACAGTTGGTTAGGAGGCGGGACACCCCTTGTAGTGATAGTTGTAGAGGGAATATGAGTATTCCCTGAAGAAGTAGCAACATTTGTTTCCATCGCTGCTTGTGACACTACCTGACGCTCGTAAGGTTTAACCTGTACGACGATGGGCGCGAATAGTTCAATGACCGGAGGGTTATATGGACCGATAGCTTCTGCTCCGAGGTCGAAAATGGTTGGTTCCTCCGAAATCAAATGTTCTCCTACTGAAAATGGGTCGGGCACATTTTCCTGTGGCCCCGTTGCTTCAAAAGACCCTTGCTGGTCGATTTTTTGCCTTAGTGGTGGCGGGGGTGGCTCCAGATTAACTGGTGGCAGGACTAGAAGCCTTTGCGACCGACGGAGATCCTGATCCTCCACTATGTGAGAAGATCAATGACACACTAGGGATTTCTATTATTATTTACAAAAACATCACATGCTAGAAAAAGCTCCTATGAGATAAGACAAGCAGATCACTAGCTAGTTGGAAGAACAGTTACACCAGCAAACACTAGAGAAACTTAATGGTGCAAGTGAAACTCAAATACAGAAGCACCCTCCAGATATACTCTGCAAAGCGTGGCCTGATGTCTGCCCTAGGTACCGTGGTATACCCCCACAATCACCTATGTAAGTCATTAAGATAAAGGCAACTAGGTTGCTAGCACCTGAACAGTCACCAGGCGGGTACAGTCGACAGTTGGGTGGATCGCAATGAGCAGGGTATCAAGCCCAAAACCTATCAAGGGTATTGAAAGCAAGTGTTCCGGAAGACGACTAAGGACCTCGAACGGATTCGAGACCCACAAAGCTCAGTGGAAAATGCGTCAACGAAATCCCAAGATAATCCCTCTATATGTGTTCCCCACTATGCTTGGTCTGGCTTAGGATGGGTTATCTCCGCTACCTTTCCGCACACGACCTTTTGTTTAACCCCTGTGTTAGAGGGGGGTCTCGAATAACTTTTACAGTTACTGGAATTTCAAGCACTCCCTAGCACAGACTCTTATGTTTGTTTTTGCAGCCTTGAAGAGTTTCCTCTCCAATCCTAAATCAAGGCTCTAGCCTAGACTAAATTGATGGACCCTACAAACACAAAGATTTTTTTTTATTGTTTTATGCTTCAAAACAAGAAATTTGAAAATGAATTCTTTTCTTTTCTTCTAAAGAAAAAAAGGGAAAAATGATGACAAGACAGGACCAACAAATGGCTTCTGGCCCAATCACAGATTGCAGGGAGTCACTTACAATACCAAACAGGCAGATCAAAGAAGACTCACAAACTTGTCTAAAAACCCTATTAAAGAAAATACAAGAAATATTTTGATGAAAAGAAAGATATGGTGAGGTCAGACCTAGGCTACAGACTGCTATAATAGAGACCAGGACTAGATCAAGAAAACCCCAGAGAAGTGTGATTCTTGACAGGGAAGAGGATGCCTGCCTCTCCTTTTCTTAAAAAAAAAATAAAATTCCTCAACAGGCACGCTACTGACACTTCAACAGCTAGCGTATGTACACGGTCTGTCCAAGGGTAGGGCATGTATGCACACGTTCAGGCCCACTACAGGCCATATACACCTCTATAACTCCTCAAAAAAATGAAAGCCAACAGTCCAACACAGGCAGGGAGTACTGGTATGGAAGGACATAATCCCTTAAAGACACATAAGCTTACAGAAACTCAGAAAACAATGAATAAACTAATTCAAGGCACCCAAAAGACATATCGCCAAAGACCCTAGAGGCTTCCCGAGTATGGTCTCCAATTCTGCTATAACGGGAAAACCCCTCTACAGACTACACCAGGGTTCTAAAATGTAGGCAGAGCTAACCGTATAAAGTCTCCTACTTTTTATCAACTATCTCAACATTACCCCACAATCATACATAAAAGACAAGGTATAGGGATCCAATAGTCATACCTTAAACTCTGTGTCCGATGTCGATCCCTTTGCTCTTGGTTGTTTCCTGACTGCAAGTCTCCTCCCAAGGTTGACCTGCATTCACCAAAAGACAAACAAGAAACTACAAGCATGCATTCTACATATGGATTAGTGGGTTAGACATCATAAACAAGAAATGTCAACAAATCAATGAAATTTAAGACATCATTTGGCGAGACAGAAAAAGTAATTCTTTATATTAATCTCACAAAAAGTCACTTACAATATGAGACCGGCATTGCTCCTCAAACTCGGTCCTGGGCTCCTCTTCATAATGCACCAACTGCTTCCACGTCTCCTTCTCCTCTTCATTTCTCTTACGGAAATGGCAAGGGCTTACAATGGAGGAAAAGGGAATTCTGGCTCAAACTCACAATGTGGTTGCCGAATATTGGGGCAAAGGGGGAATACATAAATGGGCAGAGTTTATATTCTCTCGTTATTCTCCTTTGGAATGGGACCCCAAACCCTTCTTTTATAGGCCAAAAGAGATAGTAACAGTTGAGGTGACTAGTTATGGGAAGTCAAACAGTTAAGTAACGGCCCAGAAACCAGTATCCTATGAAATTTTCCATTTTTCCGATATGCTGTGAGTGTACGTGGGCTGTAGTGGGTCAGCAAGCGTGTGTACATGAGCAGTAGTGGTGCAGGGCGTGTACACCTTCAAAACAATGATTTTTATAAGAGCTTGTTCAGTGATGGCTTGGTAAAGATAGCAAGTTAGATGGCCCGATGCCAGGTATGCATGTCTAGTGAAATTTAGGGTTATAACACCAATGCTTCTCTTAAATAATCAAATTGGTCTTGTGATAAATCCTTTGTAAATATGTCTGCAAGTTGCTCCTTTGATCTGCAATGTTGTAGGATGAGTTCTCCATTGTTGACAAGTTCTCGAATGAAGTGATATCACATGTCAATATGCTTTGTCCTCTTGTGAAAAACATAATTCTTTGATAGTGCAATGGTGGACTTGTTGTCACAATAGATTGTAGTAGGCTCTTCTTGATTGTGCATTAGATCCTTCAAAATTCTTTGCATCCAAACTGCTTGACATGCTGCTGATGTACCTGCTACATACTTTGCTTCTGCTGATGAGATTGTCACTCTTGGTTGCTTCTTTGATGCCCATGCCACAACATCTGCTCCAATATGAAATGCATATCCAAATGTTCTCTTTCTGTCATCAATGCTTCCTACAAAATCACTATCTGTGTATCCAACCAACTGCATATTATTTGAAGTGGAATACAATATGCCATGATTGATAGTCCTTGCAATGTATCTCAATAACCTTTTTCCTGCTTGCCAATGTGAGTTCTTTGGTGTGTCCATGAATCTAGAAATCAAACTGACTCCATACATTATATATGGCCTAGTTATTTTTAGATACATCAAACTTCCAACCAATTTTTTGAATATGGTTGAATCAAAATCCATCTCATTTTGTTCTCTACTTAGTTTTGTGCCAACTGCCACAGGTGTAGAAATTGTACTGCAGTTTATCATTCTAAACCTTTTTAAAACATCTTTTTCATATTTACTTTGACAGATGAAAATTCCTTTATCATTTTGTGTGACTTCAATGCCAACAAAATATTTCATCAACCCCAAGTCTGTCATCTCAAAATCCCTTCTTTATTGCTGATTTAAACATATCAATAGAGAGATTACCTGGATAGATCAAATCATCAACATATAGGAAAACAATCAAGATCTGACAGTGTTCATTGACTTTGGTGTATAGTGTAGGCTCACTAGTGCTTCTTATGAATTCATTTTTTATCATGTATGAATCTATCCTACTATACCAAGCCCTTGGTGCTTGCTTCAATCCATAGAGTGCCTTCTTCAACCTGTAAACCTTGTCTTATTGACCTTTTACTTCATACCCTAGTGGTTGCTGCACATAGACTTATTCTTCTAAATATCCAATCAAGAAGGTTGATTTGACATCCATTTGAAAAACTTTCCAATTATGTTGAGCTGCAATAGCTAGTACCATCCTAATTGTGTCAACTCTTGCTACAGGTGCAAATGTTTCATTGTAATCAACTCCATATTCTTGTGAAAATCCTTTAGATACTAAACTTTCCTTATATTTTTCAACTTCTCCATTTGCCTTATATTTAGTTTTATACACCCATTTCACGCCTATGCATTCATTCTCCTTAGGTAAATCAACTGGATCCCATGTATCATTTTTCTTAATAGATTCCATTTCTTCATTTATTGCCTTAATCTAATGTTCTTGCTTAATTGCATCCTCAAAATATATAGGATCTTGAGTAAATAGAGCGAAATTGAATTGCAAATCTATCCTATCTCCTTGATCATATATTTCTTGCAAGCTTCTAGTCTTTTTGCCTCTTAATCTTGATCTTAATGATTCAAGTGTAGGATTTGAGTCATAACTTACTTGTCGACTTGATGTTTCTCCTTGCTCAACTTGCCTTTGTGAGTTTTCTTCTTGTGGAATCATTGATGGTATTCCTCCTTGCTCATTGGATTGTTCTCCTTGACCTTTTTCTCCTTATTCTTCATATAGTATTCTTGTACCTATAATTGTCTTGTCTATATTGCCATCCCATGATTCTTCTTCTTTGAATACAACATCTCTACTTACAATGAATTTCTTGGCTATAGGATTAAACAACTTATATGCCTTAGATTGTTCATCATAACCAATGTAAATGCATTTTTCACTTTTATCATCCAATTTACTCCTTGTTTGTTTAGGCACATGTGCATATGCAATGCAACCAAATACTTTAAAATGAGAAACACTGTGATGGTTACCAATCCATGCTTGTTGAGGAATCATGTCCCTCACAATATTTGTTGGACTCATGTTCAATATATAAAATGCACAAGCTACTGCTTCAGCCCAATATTCATTAGATAGATTCTTTCCTTTCAACATGCTTCTTGCCATCTCCATTATTGTACGATTCTTCCATTCTGCAACACCATTTTGTTGATTTGTATAGCTTGTAGTGAACTGCTTCTTTATTCCATGATACCCAAAATACTCCAAAAATTCATTTGACTTGTATTCTCCTTCTCTATCTGATCTTAATATCTTAATAGATAGGCCAATTTGTTTCTCAACCAATGCCTTGAATTCCTTAAACTTGTCAAATGTTTCAGATTTGTGTTTAAGGAAATAAACCCATGTTTTTCTACTATAGTCATCAATGAATATTAGAAAATATATGCTCCCCCCTAATGATGGTGTTTTCATTGGACCACATAAATATATAGTCATCAATTTCTAAAGGTGCCCAAGCTCTATATGGCATTTCCTTTTGAAATCTTTTCCTATGTTGCTTGCCCAAAATGCAACTTTCACATGAACTTATTGGTGCTTGAATAGGTGGTAAACCTCTTACCATTTCATTTCTTTGCAATAGACATAGTTCTTTGATGTTTAGATGGCCATACCTCAAGTGCCATATCCATGCTTGATCTTGACTTGATGCCTTGAAACTTGCTCCAATCTTCTCCATCATTTCACTTTTCATGTGAAGTGGGAACATTCTATTGTCTGTCATTTTAATCTTTACAATCACCATTTTACTAGGAGGAATATCAAATATAGTGCATACATTATTCTGAAAAGAAACTCTATAACCCTTTTGAGTAAGTTTTCCCACACTTATGAGATTATGCTTCAATCCAGGCACAAAATAAACATCAGGAATAGTTTTCTTTCCATTATTTGTTATTACATTGATTGCACCTTTTCCCATGACTTCTACAATATTATCATTACCCAATTTAATTTGTGCTTTAACTGATGTATCGAAATCGTCAAACAACCCTTTATTTCTAGTCATATGGTTACTACAACCACTATCGAGAAACCAAATGTTACTTGCATTTTCTTGAGCTACACCACATGTAATAAATAGTGTCTCAGAACTACTCTCATAGAAATGTGCATTCTGCTTTCTCATGTCTGCTTGTTTTTTTTGGCATTCATTTTCAAAAGTGACCATACTTCTTGCAATAATAACATTGAATCTTTGATTTGTCATACCTTTGAGAGGCTTGATTGTGATTGCTTTCCCTTGAGCTGAAACTTTGATTTCTCCTTCCTCCTGGGTCTTGATTCTTTCTTTCTTCTCTTTGAAAATTATTTCTTCCTCTTCCTCTTCCTATGAATCCTGGATTTCCTCTTCCTATGCCTCTGCCAATTGTCATTTGTGTTTTGAATGCATGCTCCAATGAGGCATTTTCATTCCTGTTCAACCCATCTTCATAATTTTTTAAGGAGCCAACCAACTCATCCATAGAATATTTAGTCAAATCTTTAGATTCTTCAATTACCACAACTATTGCATCAAATTTTCTAGGCAAACTTTTTAAAACATTTTCTACAACCTTTTGATCTGCTAGCTCATCACCATTTTGTCTTATTTGATTAACCAACTTCGTAACACGATATGTAAATTGATCTATTGAATCAAAATCTTTCATTTGCGAGTTTTCAAATTCCCTTCTAAGTGCTTGGAGTTTGGCAATTTTTACCTTGCTAGTGCCTTGATATGATGTCTCTAGAATGTCCCATGCTTGCTTCGCTGTATTGGCTGGTTTAATCCTTCCAACAACCGAATCTTCCAACGCTTGTCCAATTATCTGCAAAGCCCTTTTATTCTTTTGCATATTTTCATCAAACTTTTTCTTTTCATCAACACTCAAAGTAGACTCATCTTGTGATTCATTATAACCAACCATTACTATATCTGTTACTATATCTGATAGCTCATATGAGTCAAATAATAATTTCATTCTAAATGCCCAATTATCATAATTTTTCCCAGAAAATGTAAGAATCATAAGTTATTGATACATTCCTGATGTCATTTTTTTAAAAATCAAGCCTCAAAAAAGATTTCGGTAAAAAAATCCAGCAAGATAATCAAAAGATTATAATAACAAAGAGATAGCCAAAAATTGTCACTCGTTTACAAAGAATCGTTTACAAAGAATTCCACGGCTTCATTTCCTCGGCCCAACCAAATCCTTACCACAGCATCTTCCTTTTCTTTCTTCGTGTTTTTCCATTCTCGGCTCCTTCGCCCTTCCAAATCCCCAAAATCCGTGCCCCTCAAACAAC
Organism: Picea mariana; assembly: GCA_032191745.1. Classification (NCBI taxonomy): domain Eukaryota; kingdom Viridiplantae; phylum Streptophyta; class Pinopsida; order Pinales; family Pinaceae; genus Picea; species Picea mariana. Next base: position 61,834 of record JASDQU010105944.1, on the reverse strand, counting down.
AAACACTGTTCACAATCGATCGCAGCAGATGCACATTTTACTTGTAGAATCCAGGAAAAGAAGGATTCATTTCCATCCGTTTTGACAGTCAGGAAATCGGGAAACCAAGACGGTTCCGGAGCAAGAAAACACAGAGTAATTTCCTCCACGATTTGTCAATCTTCAGCAAATAAAATGTATGCCCTTTCTCCACGGATATGGAATGATGGTCACCCTCTTCGCGTGGATCGCGCACAGGTTGGTGTCCTCGAACATCCCAACAAGATACGCTTCTGCCACTTCTTGCAATGCACTGGAATTTCAATTCCATCTTGAAATCTAGGCGATCTCTCTTACACGCCGCTGGAAGGGAAGCTTTCTTATGAGAAGCTCGGTGCTCTTCACTGGCATCTCTTCAATGGAATCGAATTCAGTGGGGCGTGCAGGCGCTCCTCTTAAACTGTCGTAGAACACTGCAGAAGCGCTTCCTCAAGCTGTGACTCTCCTCTCTCACGGTGCTTGCAAAAAGGAAAGCGACTATGGCGGCTCTTGACTCAGCTCTCGGTCCAATAACAAATTTTGAGTTTCCCTTTTTGCTGGTTGCTTGCAGATATACGCTCATCTTGTCCCGGCCACACTTAGGGTGTCTAAGATAGGAGAACCGTGACAAAAATATATACTCAAACAGAAACCCTCGAGTCTTCCCCGTGATTGGCGGACTTCACTATGACTTCTCGTTTTGGCACTGTTTTTACCACAGTAAACCAACACTCCCTCAATAATTCTATAACAACCAAACAACCCTCGACCTTATGGCTCTCACGGCTAACCTGGAAGTTGCGGCTTTCTCACAACAACAACATCACACCACACGACACTCCTTGCAGCTCAATGCACAACCTTCATCTCTCACGACACTCGCTACTCACATTGCTAATCTCGCTCTGATACCACGATGTGTGGGTTGAAGAAAAGGAACACAAATCTTAAACTCAATCAAACAACAAAATTGATATTGTTAAATGTCTACATAAATGATTACAATCGCATAGAGGTCTTTAGAAGGATCCCGAAGATCCGGAACATTCATGAAGTGAGTGGAGTGTCGGTGGGATATGGCGGTGGAGGAACGGTAGCCGGTGGTTGAGTGGAAGTTTATGTTTTAATGTGGTAGTTAGAAATTAAATTGTCCAACAGTTATTGCCTGGACTCATGGCGGAATTTCTTGTCCACTTTTCATTTTTGGTCGTTATGGCCGCGATCATGATGATTGCAGTATGTCTGGCAACCGAAGATCCCCAAACTGCAGTGCGGGGCAAAGGGTGCAGCGACGAACGTACCTATACGTATGTTAATGCCACAACGTTCCATGAGAATCTGGATGTCGTTTTAGCATCCCTCCGTTCAAATCTATCTGCAGATGGCTTCGCTACTTCGATACAAAACAAATCTAGCAAGACGGATCCTGTCTATGGTCTTGCAGTGTGTCGAAATTATTTAAGCGCTCACGAGTGCTCAGAATGCATCACGACAGTGGGGACTCAACTAAAAGAATACTGCCCCCGATCTAATGGTGGTCAGATTCACCTGGACGGTTGTTTCCTCCACTATGAGAATTCTTCTTTTTATGATCATCCTGTGGATGGCGGGGTTTCCTCTAACTGTTCCTCCACAAATGACAGTGATCCACAGACATTCTCTCAAAAGGTTCAGGACTTATCCACGCGACTCAGTGTGAACGCTTCTGCAAATAAGGGTTATGCCGTTGGCTCCATTGATGGCTCCTTATATGGTCTCGCTTAGTGTTGGCCCTCCCTAACCAATAGTAGTTGCCAAACATGCTTAATAGAAGCTCAGAATCAATTACTCATCTGTCCTCCGAGGATTGAAGGTCAAGGTCACGAGGCGGGCTGTTTTATGCGCTACTC
>JASDQU010105944.1:16088-27528 GCA_032191745.1 Picea mariana | reverse complement strand
TCAAATAAATGACAATCTCATATGGCGGGATGGGAAAATCAATTATTTTATTAACTTCACAATGATACCTTACAATGATAAAGTCGTCCACTACTTCTCGATCTTGGTCCTGGGCTCTTGTTTAACTGTCTTCCAACTGCTTTTCTCTATACTTCTCTTTACACAAGGATGGATAAAGGTTGGGACAAAGGGAATGCTCAATTAGGTATAGTTTCTTTACTGTGATTTTCCTCCTTTCAAATGGGACCCCTACCACTTATTTTATTGGCTGGAAGGAGCTAGGTATTTGGTTGAATGACTGGCCATGCATGGCCGAAAGGTTTAGTTAACTTACCCAAAGCTATGTGTTCCGTCAAAAACTTTTCTTTTTTCGTGCTTTTGTAGGTACACGCAGGTTGTCTTGGGTCAGCCAGCATGTACACACGTGTAGTAATGGAGGAGGTCGTGTGGGCATTTATAAAGAGGATTTTTAAGAAGAGTTGTTCAGTAGTGTTTTGGAAAAGAAGGAATCTGAGATGGCCTGATGCCAGGTAAGCATGTATGGTGCAAATTAGGGTTATAATAGTTGCATTTAATATTAGTTATGTACCTTACTCACTGAAATGTGACACTAATTTTCTAGCCAATGTAGCATCCAGGTTAATACCATTGGATGGATTGATGCCTGATACTTTCTCTGTTGAACTTATGTACAAGCCTTCAATTCCTGACAACATCATTAATTAGAGAGTCTTTGATGATGACCAAAAAATTATAAACTTCTTAATCCTCAAAGATACTTTCAAATACTATTATATATGAAGGCCAACATGAGAAAATGATGAATCAAGATACTAATGATCCAACTCAATCAAACAAACCGTCATGTTCAGTCAACGGTATCTCAAAGAATGTAGTAATATTAGAGAAACTCTATGATCTCCAGGAAAAATTCAATAAAGTCACCAATTGCAAGACCAACAGTTCAACCATGCAGTTTGAAGTGGTGAACTTGGGGACACATACCACGCCTCAAAACATTAATCTAGGAAAAAAATGTTCTCTTGAATAAAAATAGTCTTACATCAAATTGTTTTGAGAATACAAGGACATATTTTCCTGGACCTATGAGGATCTCAAGATGTTTTACACCAAAATCATACAACACATCATTCCCACGAAGCCTCAGAAAAAACCATTTAAACATAAGCTGAGGAAAATGTACCCTAGCCTTGAGCCTCAAGTCAAAGAAGAATTGAATAAGTTGTTAGCTGCCAAGATCATATTCTCAGTCATGCATACAAAGTGGATCTCCAACTTAGTACCAGTAAGGAAAAATAATGGGGATATAAGTCTTTGTATTGACATTAGGAATTTGAATAGATCCTTAGAGAGATAATTACCCAGTTCCTTCAATGGAACAAATTTTGTAGTGTGTGTTCGGATCTGAGATGCTCTCCCTTTTAGATGGATTTTCTGGGTATAAACAAGTCTTACTGGCCCATGAGGATCAACTAAAAACAACTTTCCTGATCAAGTGGGGAACATATTCTTACATGAAGATACCATTCGGTCTCATCAATGTTGGAGCAACATTCCATAGGGCTATGGACATCACCTTCAAGGGTCCACTTAGAGAATGTGTTTTAGTGTATCTTGATGATGTATTGTATTCTAAAGGGACATAAAAGACCATATAAATCATTTAAATAAAGTATTCAATAGGTGCATAAGATATGGTATCTCTCTCAACCCTAAGAAATATGTTTTTGTTGTTGATGAAGGAAAACAACTAGGGTTCATTGTTACCAAGCATGATATGAAAATTGAACCTGAGAGAATTGAAGAAATTTCCAAGATTCCTCCCCCTCACAAAAATAAATCCATGCAGTCATTTATGGGAAGAATAAATTTTGTTAGACGATTCATCCCCAGCTTTGTCGAAACAGTAAAACCTATGCAAGATATGATAAAAAAAGAACGTTGATTTTAGATGGGGATCTAAAGAAAAATAATCTTTTGATAATATCAAAGCAGACATAGCACAGGATCCTGCATTGTTAAGATTGAACTTTATGTTACACACCAAAATGTCACACTTGAGTTTCACACCCTAAGTGTCGCAAAGTGACGTATGCACCTTGTTAAGTGTCGCATGCACTATCTCAAGTGTCATATGCACCTTACCTAGTGTTGCATTCAATTTTTCGAGTGCCTCAAGCCATTGACACCGTGAAATACATTTGTCACACTCTATAGGTCATATTGGAGGAAGAAACCCATAATTTCAAGGCCAAAAGCACACCTTTTTCTTGGAAAAACAACATTTTTGGGGGCATTTATGAAGGGTGGCGCCTCCCTAGCCATGTTGGGGGAGTTCCTGTTGGACTAATGGGTAGGACCGAGTTCTACCTTAGTTATCAAACAAAACCCTTATCACCATCAACCCTTCTGGTAAACTAGAAGGCTACGCGACGCACAAAGTGCACAGTGTAGTCTCACTTTAGATGGTTTATGGGGGACTGCAGGACGCAGATGTATGCAATCATGGAACGGATTGGGGGATGTTCCTTATACTTCTTAATTCTACTCAACCATGAATTATATGAAAATATTTATCATATCCATTCATTCATTCATTCATGTGCATATTTACTCTAGTGTGCATGGTAAATAAACCATCCATTCATCTATCTAACCATTCAATCATAACTGCAGAAAGAGTAAAATATTCAGACACATTGTACACAAGGTTTTACCGTGGTTCACCCCTCATGGCGCTATGTCCACAAAGATCTTTTGTTTCTTTTCTTATTCATATAAAGTCTCTACATGCATTACATCATAATAACGAGTTATGAGGCAGACCACGATCGCACCAAGCTCCATAGCTTGCGACCTGACCCTCAACTACTTCGACCTCATTCGAGCTCTACAAGTCTCAAAATAGACTTCGACTCACAAAGAATCCAAAATAGGTTCTCCAAAAAATGTGACAAGATACTTCTAAGGATCGATAGCTTCCTCCACCTACTTTATATCTCTTCTATTTAAATTACAAAATTGGGTTAGAAACCCTTACAATACATCCTAAAAACCTAACCCTAACTTGGCTAGGTTTGTCCATATTTGCATCGGATTTCCGCAATCTTGTCGCATGGGCTGCACTATTCTCCAAACATTCTTGCTCCAACATACCCCCAACACTAACATGTAGCTCATCCCAAGCCACTTATCCTTAGTGCACCTTTTGTAGTGCTACTTCCAGCACATGAAACTTCTTTCCTAATTTTGTTTCTTTCTCTTTAGCCTCTGCACTCTTTCCTGCTAGTGTCTCCAAACCTTGAGTTGTTATGTTCTCTTTAATCACTTCTATACTTTATTCTAGTGCCTGGTCCCATATTCCTTTATCTGTTTGGAGATCTTCTATCATTCCTTCTTCTTGTTGTTGAAATGGCTCCAATTAAGCATGCCTTGCTTGTTTCTCCTCTTGCACAGTCTTTACTTTTGCCTGCAAATTCTTCAGCTCCCGCGCAACCTTAATTATTAGGGATATGTACATGGTCTTCTACCTCTTCTTCAATTCCTAAACAACCACGTTCATTTTTTCCTCCCTCTACTCCAACCACTGGATATTTTCATCCTCTTCTAGGCTGGTCCAAGTATGTGCAGTCCTATTATACAGTTATACAGTTCTTCCACTTCTTTAACCTCCTACACTATACTCTTTGCTCATGTACTTCTGGAGGTGTGATCGGATTCAATTTCTCTATTAAATCCTCTATCTCTTGTTTGTATTTCTCCATGGTCTGCGCTATCTTATGTATCTTCTCTTCTGTTGTAACCTGTTATGCATGCACCCAGTCTGGTATACTCCTATATAAATCTGTAAGCTTCTTCTCTAAGTTATCTACTTGCTGCTTCTACTCCTCCTTTTCCAGCGTTATCTTCTCACATGTCACTTGAAAAATATCCTTCACCTCGTGTTCGAGCGCTAGGTTGGTTCACGCATCCACCCTAGATCTAGATTGTATTTCCTGCATTACACTCGCTTGTAGTCCATATAGTGCTTTTGTAGGTATGTTAACCAAAACCAACTCCAAGTGTTCCATGTCCTTTACTATTCTTTGCGTTTTTCTTTCATCCAACTCCAACATTTCTTGTGTGACTTTGAATCTGTCACTGCTAATTGCTATTGTATTCACGGTATCTTCTTTCTTTTTCTATGTTGATGCTTCCTGTTATTTTTCTTTCTATTGTGCTACTAGATGATGTTTTGTATTTAGTTGCAGTCTCTGTCATATGTCATGTACTTCTACTAATGTTTCCATGATTTCTTCCCTTTGTTCCTCTAATGCATGTACTACATCCTCTCCTCTATCTTGGAATTTGTTTGTGACCAACTCAGCATCGTCCTCTGTAATAGTGATGGTTGGAGGATTCTTTTGATACTTCATATTTTTCCTTATTTTTCCTTATTTTCTCTTCTTTATTGGGGTTGAGGTCTGGGGCTCATTTTTCTTCTTTGTTTCTTCCCCTTTTTATTTTGTCCTTGACACTATCTCTTTCTTTCTTGGATTCTTGCTTGTGGCGCTGCTTCCTGAGGCTTGGCCATGCTCTGCAGCTTTACTTGTATTTTATGTTGTACTACTTGTCTTCTTTGAGGTTCCTGCTTCTTATGGATCCTTAGGATTTGTTCCTTTATTTTGTGTTGATGGAACATTCCATTGCATAGGCCAATATTTCACGATCTAGTCCACTTCTTCGTGTGATGTTCAATATCTCATTTCCAACCACTTCTTATTTAGGCCCCTTGTGTCTCAAATCCACAAATGATGTCTTGAATCCTTGAAACTAGCAATCCATTCATTTCCTTGAACCACTTCAATTGGGATCCTCGATACATTGGATGTCTTTTGTTGCATATCCTCAAATAACATGGAAAATACTGCATTGTTGTCTTGTTGGTTCTTGGGGTCCTTTGCCTGCCACAAAGTTTCATAGTGCGCTACATAACATTTTCCCTTCCTATCTAGAAAAGATAAAAACTTGGGCTCCTGCCAGCCCACCAATGTATCAGTATTAACAACTAGGAGTAATGGAATTATGTTCTGTTATCCTGTGCATCTCTACAATCTATCAGAAATTGGTTCAATAAGTATGGTGCCCAGCTGAACACTACAACCTTTGTTCACTGCACACCTATTTCTATAACTCTTGTTGAGGCTTCTTCCTTTTTTCACTTCCTTAAAATTTTGCAAGACATCAGCTTTGTAGAAAACTTGGTTGCATGGTCGTTAATATCCTTGATGATTATTCCTCAAGTTCCCATGTTTTTCCTAAATTGTTCTTTTACTTCCTCTGCAATTTCCTTATCCCTGTCTTTATTGTCTAAATAGTCTTATGGATTTACCCTGCTGGTAGGAAACCCTGTGATCTTAGCTGTGAGATCCATGTCTATGGGGACCGACCTATCCATCCATAGGATACCTCCATGTACCCTATCCAATAGTTGTTTCACACAATGGCCTACATTTTTACCGTGCCCAAAATGCATTATGCCGAATAGATTCATAACGCTTGAGTTGTAGAGACCTGTAACCCACTACACGAGCTCCAAAATAGGTTTCCCTAGGGGTCCAACCTCCCCCCTATTCTCCAAGTATACTTCCTACATGAAGTCAGGAAACCTTGTTGTGTTTGTTACATCATGTTTTGCATACTTTAGCTTCAACACCTTCCCTAGCATGTCTTCCACTACAACTACAATGTCTAGAAGATGAGGTAAAGCAATTTCCACCATCCTTGGTGCATTCCTCTTCTGGCCTACAACTGGGTTTTCTTTAACAGATTCATCCTTGGGTTCTTCTTCTTCTTCTCCCTCCATTTCTTGCTGGCCTATAATGTCTTCTACTAGGGCTTCCTTTGCGATGGATTTTTTCTTATGTTTTTCCTTTTCTTCTGTTTCTGCATGGTTTTTAGAAATAAGGTTTGCACTGCCATTAGGGTTTTCCATGTTCTGACCCACTTGCACATGTTTTGTGTTTGATAGTTCTTCCTCTATCCTGGTGGGACTGATCGATTCGGTCTCAGATGTTTTCACATCCTCCGGCTCCAAAAAATTCTCTGGTTCTTCCATTCTTTCCTTCTTCCTGCCTGACTATCAGGTTACTAGTACAAATCGGTTAGGAGTGCCAACCTTCAGGGGTGCCATCTCAATATTCTTGCACACAATCGAATGAATTTTCCTCATGCTCAATCCCTCTTTTCTTGTGGTCTCAAGTGATCGATGGCTCAAAAATCTCTAAGTGTCGAATTTTCCCGTGATTTTCCCTTTTTATAAACTCGTTCATTAATTTTCTGTCTTATTTTTCACTTTTTTCGGTTATTTGCGTGATGTCTAATTTTCTTGTGCGCATTCTTCCAAATTATGTCGCACCAATTTCTCTTTTTTGTGCACCATCATTCCTGAATTATTTGTCTCTCACTTATTCCTCCTAATTATTTATTTTAGACTTTTTCTTTATTTTTCTGTTCTTATCTGCCTTTTTCTTCTTTTAGCTCCTACTATTTACAATATGTACAAGTCTACTTGTTGTGCTACAACTATTGAGAGTTAGTAGGTAGACTATCTCAGTACAATTGAAGTCGACCACCATTCACTATTCCCTGCACTTCCTTTCCTGTTAAGTCTTGTAGTGTTGGTTGTGGAGCCTGATTATCTTCCTAATTCATAGGTTTGTTTCAGTCGTGCTTGGACCCCATTCCATAATGGGGGGTGTGAGGGGGAAAATGTCTCTAAAGGGGTCCAGGGGGGGTGGAAACAATTTTTGTATCCCCCCCCCTGGCGGGGGATTCAGGGGAAGCACCCTCGAAGTAAAATATTGGGAAAATATGCCTTGTAAAATATTGTAATTTCGTAGTCAATCTGGACCGTTCATTATAAGGTCACAGATCTGAAGGTAGAAGTTGTTTTAGGGATTTTTTCCCTATAAGGAAACCCTCTTTTATGAGGGAATTGTATTGCGGCTATGGATTATCATGAATATTGTATTGTGAGAGAGGATACTTTAAGAGAAAGAAGATGAAGTTACAATGGGTGTGTTGTAGGTTGTATCCCTTCATTTTGCTGGATAATAAAAAGAAAGACCAGGAAATTTCTCTGGTGGACATATCCCACACTAGGTGAATCACATATATCTATGTCTCTATTGTATTATGTATCTTCTATGTTTTATTTTATTTCTCCGCTATTGTATTTTTTCTAAAAACTGGTATCAGAGCAAAAGGTAACTCATAGGAAAAGAGGGTTCCTGGTTCGAGTGGGAGTAATGGAAGAAGATGGAAAGTTTAGGGTCGAGAATAGAAGATGAAGATGGAAGATTATTTATATCAGAAGGATTTATTCCTACCATTGGGCGGAATAGAAAATAATTCAACGGTCATGAAGGATGAAGAATGGGAGGTTCTTGACATAAAGGAACTAGGAACGATACGACTGAGCCTGACAATGTCGGTGTCTTTAAATATTTCAAAAGAAAAGAAAATGAAGGAGATTATGGATGCATTGGCTAAAATGTATGAAAAACCCTTGGAGTCCAATAAGGTATTTCTAATGAAGAGAACATTTAATATGAAGATGTTAGAAGGTGGGTCTGTTGCAGATCATTTAAATGAATTTAATTATGTTACTAATCAACTAAGTTTTGTAAAAGTTGAATTTGATGATGAGGTTAGGGCTCTTCTAATATTGTGCTCATTTCTAGAAATATGTAATGGTTGGTCATGGTTTTAAGTAACTTTGTCTTTGGTTCAAACACTCTAAAGTTTGATGATGTTGTTGGTGTTATCCTTAGCGAGGAATTGCGACGAAAAAGCACAGGTGAGACATCAGGTAATGTGTTGACTCTAGAGAATAGGGGAAGACAAAAGGATAGAGGAAAGGACTCATGGAATCGTCGGAATCCTATAAAGGGAAGATCCAAATCTAGACAAGGAAAGATAGAGTGCTGGAATTGTGGGAAGAAAGGACATATTGTTAGAAAAACAGGATCGCAGAGCAATAAAATAAAAAAAATGCGAAAATAAAAGACATAATATACACAATACAATAGAGAAATAGATATATGTGGTTCACCCATTGTGGGCTACGTCCACCAGAGAAATTTACAGGTCCTTCCTTTTTATTATCCAACAAACTGAAGGGATACAACCTACAACACACTTGATGTAACGTTCTCTTCTTTCTCTCACAGTCTCCTCTATCATAATACAATATTCACACACATACACAACCATAATACAATTCCCTAATGAAATAGGGTTTCCTTATAGGGAAAAAAACCCTAACATAACTTCTATCATTAGATCTGTGACCTTATAATGAATGATCTAGATTTACTACGAAATTACTTACAAGGCAATTTTTCCCAATATTTCGCTTCAAGGGCGCTGCCCCTGAATCCCCTACTAGGAGGGATACAAAAATTTTCACCTCCCCCCACATAGGACCCCACTGGCGATATTTATGTGGGGGAAATCCCCCCCACACCCCGTTAGGTAATGGGTTCCAAGAATAGATGAAAAAAACCTATGAATCATGAAGATAATCAGGCTCCACAACCAACAATCTCCCACTTGGAGACTGATCACAACAACTCCACTATTTTTGTACCTATTGGACTATACTCCACCTTGGACCTGAAAAATTTCTCATCTTAACCTTCATGCTTGAAGACCAACTAAAATTGAGCAGGAACTAAGTTTCTCCCTGGTTACTCCCATTGATAACATGTCTGCAAGGTTTTGGCTAGTATGTATCTTTTCCAACTTCAAATGTCCATATTCCAAGATGGATCACATGAAATGGTACCTGAGATGTATATGCTTAGTATTTGAATGGAAGGCTAAGTTCTTTTCAAGATGAATGGCAATCTCATTGTCACAGTACAACCTAATATTCTCCTGCTTCTTTCCCAATTCCTTCCTAAACCTCTAGAACCAAATCATTTCTTTAGTAGCCTCTATAGCAGAAACATACTTTGCTTCTGGTGTTGAAAGTGAAACAACATTTTGTAGTTTTTAAATCCAACTTACTATTGTTCCACCTACAGTAAAAACATACCATGTGGTGCTCCTCCTGCTATCTTTATCACCTTCCATATATGAATCAACATATCCTTGTAGAATAGTGTATGAACCTTCAAAACATAATGCATGAGTATAAGTACCTCTCAAATACTTGAGAATCCACTTTATTTCCTCCCAATGTTCTTTACCTGGATTGTTCATATACCTACTCATAACTCCCACTGCATGTGCAATATCTGGTCTTGTGCAAACCATCACATACATCAAGTTGCAAACTGCTGATGGATAAGGGACCTTGGACATGTATTTTATCTCCTCCTGTGTCTTGGGAAACATTTCCTTAGTTAATTTGAAATGGTTGGACAAAGGTTTACTAACTGGTTTTTCATTCTGCATTCTAAACCTCTCTAACACCTTCTCTATGTACTCACCCTGAGACAATGTCAATTTGTGATTTTTCTTGTCTCTCGTTATTATCATACCAAGGACTTTCTTTGCAACACCCAAATCCTTAATCGTAAATGAATTAGCTAATTTATTCTTGAGCAAATTTATATCATGCATATTATACCTTGTAAAAAGCATGCCATCTACATACAATAGCATGATAATATAGCTTCTATTTTCTATCCTTTTAAAATAAGCACAATGATCATAATGACATATACTATAACCTTGTTCTGTCATAAACCTGTCAAACTTCAAATACCACTTCTTTGGATATTTGTTTAGGCCATACAAGCTCTTCTTCAACCTGCTACCAAATGTTCCTTCCCTTTGACCATACCCCTGTGACTGCTGCATATAAATCTCTTCCTCCAAATCCCCATGGAGAAAAGTTGTTTTTACATCTAACTGTTCAAGATGAAAATCTTCTACTACCACAAGACTTAAAATAGTCCTAATTGAAGTCATCTTAACAACACGAGAAAATATTTCATCAAAATATATGCCTTTCTTTTGTGCAAACCCCTTTACAACAAGTCTAGCCTGGTACCATCTTTTTCCTCCATCTTCTTCCTTCAACCTGTAAACCCATTTATTATGCAATGCTATTTTTCTTGTAGGAAACTCAACCAATTCCCAATTCTGGTTATTTACCAAGGAATCCATTTCCTCTTTCATTCTTTGCTCCCACTTCTTTTTAGTGTCTACCTACATTTCCTCTTCATAATATTCTGGTTCACCAGAATCAGTCAACAATAAATAATACAATGAAGGAGAGTATCATTCAGGGGGTCTACTTAACCTGATAGATCTTCTAACAACACTTGTAGGAGTATGAGGTACATATTGCTCATGTTGTTGTAAATTTTGAATTTCTGGTACCTTTGGAATTTATTTTTCAGTGATCTCATCAAGCACTATTATTCTCGTTTTTATTTTTCCTATTTCTTTCCCTGCAACTGATCTTTGTACATGAGCTTCTCATTGAATATGTCATCTCTACTCCTAATGATTTTTCAATTTTCATAATCCCATAAGAGATAATGAAAATCATTAACACCGTATCCAATAAATGTACACTTCTTGGATTTTCCCTCAACCTTTGTTCTATTTTCTTTATCGATATGGACAAATGCTTCATAACCAAAAGTTAAAAAAAAAGAATAGTTTATCTTTTTACCTATCCATGCCTCCTTTGGAATTCCACCATCCAAAGGTCTTGAAGGTCCTTTGTTTATTAAGTAAAAAATAGTATCTACAACATCTTCCCAGAATTGTAAGGGAAACCCTGCATGCAATCTCATACTCCTTGCATGTTCCATGATGGTCTTGTTCATCCTTTTTGACATGCCATTTTCTTGTGGTGTTCCTGAAACTATATTCTCTCTATGAATACCATGGTATGAACAATAATCATCAAACTCCTTGCTGAAATATTCACCTCCATTGTTTGATCTAAGACACTTCAACCTTTTTCATGTCTTATTCTCAACCAAAGCTTTTCATTTCTTAATAGTGTCAAAAACAACAATTTTTTTTCGAATGCAATAAAACCAAGCTTTTCTAGTTGCATCATCAATAAAATTAACATAATAATGAGAGTCACCAAGAGATGATAACTGATCTGGTCCCCATACATCTGTATGCACAAGATCTAACCTTTCACTCTTCTTTTCTTTTCAAACTCTAAGGAATTTGACTCTCTTATGTTTTCCATAAACATAGTGTTCACATAAATCCAAATCAATTTGTTTAGGATCTAGAAACAAATTATTTTTTTGAAGTATCTGCATCCCCTTCTCACTCATGTTGTAACGTCCCCGCCCACCAATAGGTCGGGCAATGCCACTTCCTGGGACCTTCACTTAGCTCTCATACCAATTTGTAATGTCCCCAACCACCAACAGGTCGGGCAACGCCACTC
>JASDQU010105944.1:0-16072 GCA_032191745.1 Picea mariana | reverse complement strand
ATGCCACACAGAGATACTTACGGAAAAGAATACACATCTATATAAACATCGAATGACTATTCTACATATATATAACATATTAATGCAAAAATAGCAATAAGCCTACACATGCAGCATATACACCATACATAGACAATACTCATCAATTACAACATATGTACCATTACAAAACATGTAAATGAACATAAAAGTGGTACTTATATTTTATTATAAGACCACCAACTGCGTGCAAACCTTCCACGAACCTCTCATCCATAGACCACACTTCTCATCACGCTCTGCAGTGGGTCACCCTCGAGCTGGGAATAAAATCCACCGGGCAAGGGATTCCTAGACTAGGCAAGGTCAATAGGAAAGTTGCACAAAGAAATAAGAAGGATCTTTTATCCCAAGAGCCACTTACTCCAACAACCCAGAAACCCTCATTCCCCACACACCTGTTCCACCCCAGGAGGGTACACCTTCACTATTACAATTCCATCAGCTACTACACCTCCCTTACCTTGGGCTTCAACAACAGGCTGGACCAGAAGTCTCAGAGTACTTTAGCTGCTACGGGACTCCCTCCAGGAGAACTCACTTTCCAACAAACTCTCTCACCTAGGAGAGTTGCTCAGAGGCCTAACAACCTTCTTTTTCAATTCAACTCTTATGTCAAACAGACATAGGTGATGTCAACAACAGAAAGTCACACAGTTTAAGAGGAAGGATTCTCTTCCAGGAGCCACTTACTCACACTTCTCACAAAATCTCATTCCCCACATGCCTGTCCCACCCCAGGAGTATACACCTTCACTGTCACACAGTCCATCGACTGCTCCACCTCCCTTTCGGGGCTTCAGCAACAGGATGAACTGGAACTCTCAGAGCTCTGTCATAGCTATGGGAATCCCTCCAAGAGAACTCACTTCCTCAACAGACTCTCTCACCTGGAGAGAGTTGTTCATAGGCCTGATAACCTGCTTCTTCAACCAAGGGCCTGACAACCCACTTCTTCAACCAGCTTCAACTCAATTCCATCAAGGTGAGGACAATAGAAAGGATCAATATAACTTAGGGGATGGAAGCAACCACAATTCTATAAGGCACAAATTGACTCTAGCAAGTAAATATACGTTGTGCTTCACAGGAAAACATAGGTCAGCTTCACGGGTTACTGGTTTCAGAGGTGCGTGAAAGATGCAAAGGTCGACGATGGAGGCCAAGTGAGTTAGGAGAAGGATCCAACAATGGGGAGTGAACCCCCCCCCAATGATTACTTTCCACCTTTAACTTCATGTGCCCAGGTCGACACTTGTCTTCCTAGAGATGCATGCACTCCATTTAGCACTCGTTCCCTTTCCCAGGAACTTAGGATAACTGGGTTTATTTTCCCCACTTTAGTATTTTCATTTTTAGGAATATATTATAATATTCCCTTGGGTTAATCCCTCTAGCTTAGCCCCTCTTTCCTAGCCTCTTAGTCCCATCCCTTTCTCTACCTAGTGGAGCTTAGTCCCCCATCACTCTTTCTTTGTGGTCGGTCTACACGCAGCGATGTATAATTTTTATTAATTATTTTTCATAATTACATATACAAAATAGGCTCATGGCCTTAGCATCCTAGGCTCTCTGTCCTAATAATCACATAAGCCTCATAGCTTATTATAACTTGGATCACCAACCTAACAAACATGTTTACAATTCATAATTACAACTCGGGATCTATCGGGGGATATTACAATCCCTTCCCATTATTTTTGCACTGTCCTCAATGCAACTTGTTTATACATATATAATTAAAAAAACAAATCTTCAAAAAGCTCCAAGCTTTTGCTATTGGAACTTGGAAACTTATTATCCACCTGGTGCTCTACTTTCAAGCACCAATTATAGTGTTCACACTACAGCTGGAATTCATTTTTTCTACTCTATAGAGTTGTTGCAAGAAGAATATAGCTCACTGTACCATTTGACACACCCTCCTTATGGAAGCTACCATGCCATAAGAATTTCTGAGTTTCCTCTTCCTTTTTGAACTCACCCTTCTACGCTCAGGTATCCTTCCACTGCTACGCCGTTAATCAACGATCCATCTTTTTAGGGCTTTCACATGCAAGGAGAGTGCCAACCCATTACCAGAACCCCACAAAGGTTCTACAATTATAGGGCTTTAGTGTCCTCAACAGTATTTGTTCTTTCCAACATTCCAACTTTGATCATTATTATCTCATCTACATCACACACATGCAGTTAACATGAGAGAACATAAAAGAATTCATTTAGGAACTCAAACTTAGTTCAAAAAAGGAATTCAACTTTTCCCCAAAACATGAAATTATATTTCATAATTCTTCTTGGTTGTTTCTATTTCATGATTGCAACCTTCCTCGTGGTTTTCCACAAGCACCAAACTGCATACCATTTTCCTACAAGGCTTCATCTTGCATACTGCCAACAAATTGTCAGTATTTCCTATACATTATAATTCAATTGCAATATGTCCAAAACCATATGCAGTGAAATTAGAATTTTCTGCACCTAGCAATTCAATAATAATTACCAAACAATTTAATAAAATAGAATGAATCATCATTCTATGCATATGCCTATTCTTAATTAATATCTGTAAGTTCATTACTTCTTTTTCTGAACATGAAATTGTTTTTTTGTAGTCAGTATTCATGTGACTACTTGACTTGCAACTTTCTTGTTGCAATGTCTAGAAACTCCTAAAATGTCTTCAGCTTCATGAGTTAACAACATTTCAGATGTTAGTAACAATTATTTCCATGCAATAATATATATGCATGTACTTACAAAACACATTCAACAATTGCATTTAGTACACAATTCTATCACTTACTATGCATGAGTGCAATTCTCAATGCATACTTATTCCGTGCACCTTGCATTGAATTACATAATGCTCTTTATCTCANTGGATGGTGAGATACATGACTGAGATAAAGAGCATTTAGTACACAATTCTATCACTTACTATGCATGAGTGCAATTCTCAATGCATACTTATTCCGTGCACCTTGCATTGAATTACATAATGCTCTTTATCTCAGTCATGTATCTCACCATCCATAAGTTCAAATTTTGGCCAATGTGTTGACACAATCTCCACACACTTCCTATTGTCTTCCCAATTAATTGGATGCCTTCCTTTTCGACCCGAACACTACACCAAGAATATAATTATGTGGTGTTCATTAGCGTTAGCAAAAAGGTTGCAACCCAAGTTTTATTTAAAGCTAGGAAGCTTTTAGTACCTATGTGGCTCATGACCTTTCCATATCCATACCTTCCCATATCCAACCATGTCCTGGTCTCATACATGACTAGCTTACTAACATTCACTCCTATAACAAGTTCTTATCTTTTAATTCTTTTTTTATTACTCCATAACCAAATTAACATGGCATTCTACTATGTCAGTGTGTGCATTCAAAATCTAAAAAGATTTGAATTAATACAAGCCTCCAGCCTTTACCACATCCAGTGGTATGCATTCAATAATGTAATCATGTGATTTTATAAAATAACTATGGCTGAGGAAATTCTTACCTAAATTCCCTTCAACAATTATGAAAAAAGAGTAATAAAAACTCATACCTGCATGACTTCCATTAATAAATTTGATGTTACCTATATGGATGATGGTAGTAGAAGATTTCATGCTTCTTTTATCAAACCTAACAAACCTTCAATTTTATGTTGCTTCCTTCCATATGTAGCAACATCATCAACAACACTTGCAACATGAAAGAATTCTTTTTCTGCGTATGGTTGTTCAACCAACCCTAATTCAACTGTTGCTACCACAATTTCAGCAACTTATTTCCCATGTGAAACTTTTCCTTGCTGATCCCAGAAGTCTTCAATTCTTCCTAGATTCTTGGATCTTCTTGTGCTCCAACTATAATCATTGTGCATGATTATTCTTGCCCTGAGAAATTTCTAGACAAATCACTCTTGGCGACCTTTGCATTTATAGTCCCAAACTAAGCTGATATTAACCTTCATCTTTCATTAATTTCCTGGATCCAACTATCCCAACTCGTACTTGGATGAATCAAATTCCAAACCAAGTTTTTTTATAGACTCTGGATTCTTCAACATCCAATTACTCTTTAGGGCTAAACTTCTTCAGCCCTTTCCCAATAGAATACTTTAGTACTTGAGGTTTTCTTGTACTCTCCTCTTCTCTTTTGCTAGCTGCATAGAATTAACTGAAATTCCTTCTTTTACCTTACCATCATAGATTCAAGTGATAACTCCAACCTCTTGGGTTGTCACTCATGGCTCTATATTACTTAATATGGATTCTTTTCAAGCACCATCTTCTTTGCATTCAAAACCATGCATAGAACCGTTTCTTCTTCCTGGCTCCTTATTGATTTCTCTTTAGAAGTCACTTCTCTTTTAAATTATTCTTAACTTGATATCTCCATGCTCTTATGGAAATACCTTCACACCTTTGGAGTGCATCAACCATCCTCTACTATTCTAGCTTTCCTTTCTGAAGTGTTGACATGCATTCCTATTAGTTTGATATCTATCTCATGATTTCTTCTTCCATTTTCTTAGGTTGTTCATGGATTTGACTCCATCCAGGAGTTTTTCCTTGTCTACTTTGCATACTTGCCACCACATATTATGCTGATATTAATTTTCAGCATTCCCCTATTACTTGGATCTGATCCAATTCCTTCATGACCCAATTATATTTCCAGTCATTTTCTCTAAGTAACCTTGGATAGTTAACACCAACTTCTTTCTTGAAGCAATTTGATTTAGCCTTATGACATGCATATTCAAATTATTTCATGCCATATTTGATGACCTCCATGCCATGCTTCCACTGTGCATTCTGATAGTAATAATGGAGGTACTACCTCCAATCTATAGGATTGATCTTTGGAGATGTCACATATTTTCTCCAAACTCTTTCATATTCGATAAAACCTTCCTTATTCCCATGCTTTGCATCTCCATATGAACTTATGGTTCATGCATTATCATGTATTGCAGATGGATTTCTCCACCTAGAATTCACATTTGATGTGAAAATATTGTCACCTGGACTGTCTTCCCCAAACAATAATTCCATTTGGGGTTTCCATGCTACTTATCGAACCCAACATCTGATCCCATGACTTCTGAAAAATCTCAGATGTAGAATAAATAATTTTTCGTGTCCTTCTTCCTTCTTTCTTCTATCTGAAGAAATCTCTAGCACTTTTTCTATTTTAATGTAACCATTACATATGTAATCCTCTTTCCGAGACCTTCCCAATCATGGCTTCCTTTCTCAATTCTGAGTCTTGAGCAGAAATCTACGATCCTTTAAAACTTGTACTTCTTCTCTGATGCACTTCTTGTGTAGCGATCTCTTTTCTCTGAGCTAATGGCTCTTAGATCTTTGTTGGACCCTATCATAAATTTCCTAGGCCTTCAATACTATTTTGATGCGGGTTTGAACTAGACGAAACCCACTTGCTTCCATCCTAACCCGTTTTCCATTCTTTAGCACAGTTTTCGGGCACTAGCCCTCATTTTCCTTGAGTCCTTAATTCGCATGGGACCACGACTGTGACCAAGTGATAATAGTTGGGTGCTTATATGGAGCCTTGAAACTTCAGGGCTCCTAAGCCTCGGAGGTTTCCTTTTCCACACATCACAAACATCACAGAACCTTGAACTGACGAATTTATGAAGGGTGGTGGATCTACGACCCACATTCTCTGTTAATATCTATGGTGTATAGGAGCTTCAGTACTCTAGGATTTGGTGAATTTCAAGTACATCACAATCATCTCTCGAAGTGCCAAATTGGAAAACTCACGAAGAGGGATGGATCAACGATCGATGACTTCTCAACAATCGAAAGCTAGGATTTATTGCGGAACTCCAGGATTCGGATTTCTTCCTCCCATTCCATCACAAGCCATTTCTTCCAGAGTGCCAAGTCTCTCAACTTCATGATTTGGTGCTACGCATCAACTGGGGCCCACGGTTTTCGTGCTTGAACTAAAATATACCGAAAAGTCACATCAAACTTTATACTTTTCCAATTGCAGGGACATGGGTCGGTGGTTTTGGAGTAACCCGCTCACACGTACCTCTCTTGGGAAACTGTGGTTTGGATTGCGAGATTGCCTTGGGGAATTAACTTCCGTGCAACTTGGGTCCCCGCAATGCCTCTTTTTCGTCGATCTTGATGTATCTTGATCAACGCCAGTGTGGGCCCGCCGTGTATTTCCATTTAACTATGTTATGTAACCTCAGGGCCCCACTAACCATGCCCATATGGAGTGCCACGTGGTGAAATACTAGCGGCTGAAACATGGCCCAATCAGATGGGTGACATGTGTCACATTCCAATTGGAATTTCAATATTCCACGGGTTTGAAACCCACTGACATGTGGCACACAACCCATGTGTCCATGTCAATCTAAGTAACATCAACAGGCCACATGACTTCGGGACTTTGGTCTTTAGGAGATTTCACCTTAGCATACTCCATTTCTCCCGAACGACGAATTCTCAAATAAGCCGATCCTTTGACATGCGTCTCCTTCAACGAACGATCCATATTGTCTTCATACTTTGGGACTTCGGAACTTCAGGATTCGAGAGTTCTCTCCTCAACACACACTAAATCTCCCGAACGCCGAAATCCTGAACAACCAATTTGCTGACACGTGTCTTCCACCCAGTATCCTCTCTCTCAGATTGAGGGCACAGATGAACTTCGTTACTCTGCGGATTTCCAAAGGAACTCACGGCTAACTGCCTCACAACTTTTCCAGATTTGACGATCTAGGGTGACTTTGTTTCCTCCTGAAGAAATCCTAGCCATTAACTCGTTAAACCTTGAGAGTTTCTCCTCCTTTGAATATTTCTTTCCGCTATATTTTCTGAGCTTCGTTTCTCAAACCCCTTTTTCCTTAGAGGGTTTCTTCGACACTTAGTCGACTTTCATATATGTGCACTCCTTGCAATAGATCTTTGAATCCCTTCATGAGAAAACTCAAGATATTTCTCCCGATATTTTTGAGTCAAAGACTCTGTCGACACACTCCTTACACCCAGGGATGTTCTGAAACTCGAATTTTGTCCCTTTCGACAACAATTCACTCTGAAATATTTGTCTCATTAACCACTAACATGGCCCATCCAAGCTGAGTGTCGAAACCATGGCTCTGATACCAATTTGTAACGTCCCTGCCCACCAATAGGATGGGAAACGCCATTTCCTGGGACACTTCACTTAGCTCTGATACCAATTTGTAACGTCCCTATCCACCAACAGGTCGGGCAACACCACTCCTGTAGCTCTGTTGCTCTACTCTAATCTATGACATCTCCAGCCTTAAACTACTGGGCTATGCCACATAGAGATACTTGTGGAAAAAAATACACATCCATATAAACATAGAATGACTATTCTGCATATATATAACATATTAATGCGGAAATAGCAGTAAGCCTACACATGTAACATATACAACATACACAGGCAATACTCATCAATTACAACATATGTACCATTACACAACATGTAAATGAACATAAAAGTGGTACTTGTCTTTTATTAGAAGACCACCAACTGTGTGCAGAACTTCCATGAACCTCCCATCCATAGACCACATTGATCATCACGCTCAACAGTGGGTCACCCTTGAGCTGGGACTAAACTCCAGCGGGCAAGGGATTCCTAGGATAGGCAAGGTTAATAGGAAAGTTGCATAAAGCAACAGGAAGGATATTTTATCCCAGGAGCCACTTATGCCCACAACCCACAGACCCTCATTCCCACATGCATGTTCCACCCCAGGAGGGTACACCTTCACTATTACAATTCCATCAGCTACTACACCTCCCTTACCTTGGGCTTCAGCAACATGCTGGACCAAAATTCTTAGAGTACTGTATCTGCTATGGGACTCCCTCCAGGAGAACTCACTTCCAAGAAAACTCTCTCACCTGGGAGAGTTTCTCACAGGCCTAACAACCTGCTTCTTCAATTCATATCTTATGTCAAATGGACACAGGTGATTTCAACAATAGAAATTCACACAGTTTAAGAGGAAGGATTCTCTCCCAGGAGCCACTTATGCACATTGCTCATAGACTCTCATTCCCCACATGTTTGTCCCACCCTAGGAGTATACACCTTCACTATCACACAGTACATCGACTGCTCCACCTCCTTTCCGGGGCTTCAGCAACAGGACGGACCAAAATTATCAGAGCTATGTAGTAGCTATGGGACTCCCTCCAGGAGAACTCACTTCCTCAACACACTCTCTCACCTAGAGAGAGTTTCTCACATGACCTGCCTCTTCAGCCACGGTCCTGACAACCTGCTTCTTCAACCAGCTTCAACTCAATTCCATCAAGTTGAAGACAATAGTAAGGCTCAATATAGCTCAGGGGATGGCAACAACCACAATTCGATAAGGCACAACACAGCTTTGGCAAGAACAAATACGTTGTGCTTCACAGGAAAACACATGTTAGCTTCACGGGTTACTGGTTTCAGAGGTGCGTGAAAGATGCAAAGGTCGGCGATAGAGGACAAGCGATTTAGGCGAAGGATCTGACAATGGGGAGTGAACCCCCACCAATGATAAATTTCCATCTTTAAATGCATGTTCCCAGGTCGACACTTGTCTTCCTGGAGCTACATGCACTCCATTTAGCACTCGTTCCCTTTCCAATGAACTTAGGATAACTGGGTTTATTTTCCCCACTTTAGTATTTTCATTTTCAGGAATATATTATAATATTCCCTTGGGTTAATCCCTCTATTTTAGTCCCTCTTTCCTATCCTCTCATTCCCATCCCTTTCCATACCCAGTGGAGCTTAGTCCCCCATTAATCTTTCTTCGTGGTCGGTCTACACGTAGCGATGTATAATTTTTATTAATGATTTTTCATAATTACATATACAAAACAGGCTCATGGCCTTAGAATCCTAGGCTCTCTGGCCTAATCATCAGATAATCCTTCTAGCTTATTATAACTCGGCTCACCAGCCTAACAAACATGTTTACAATTCATAATTACAACTGGGGCTCTACCGGGGGATATTACAATTCATGTGTCCAAGCCTATGATACCAAAGAGTTGTATCCAATCCTGTAGAAGCTAAAGAGATAGAAGAATCAATATTACCAGTACATAAATACAATGTGCTTACATTATCTCCTTTTTCTATCACTAATGATCCTTTGGTGACCTTCTATGCCTTATCTGTAAATATGGATATACAACCTTCACTTTCAAACTGCCCTGTTGAAATTTGATTTTTCCTTATATTTGGAACATGTATTACCTCTTTCAACAACCATTGGTTTCCATTATTTTGTTTTATTTTTACCTTCCCCATTCCAACAATTTTGCATGGTGAATCATCACTCAAATGAACTTATCCAAAATCACATTGAACATAATTTAGAAAAAAATTCCTATAGGGTGTGGCATGAAATGAAGCCCCTGAATCTACTACCCAAGACTTAGAAAAATTATCTATAGAAAGAATCAAAGCATCTTGTAACACATCACCATTTAAATTTGCTTCCTAATTTTTGTCTTGTTGTCCATCTCTTTGTTTCTTTGGAGCTCTATAGTCTTTCTTCAGATGTCATTTCTTTACACAATTCCATCACTGTGTTTTTCCTAGTTTGGTTTTGTATCTACCCTTCCTAGAATTCCCGTGGTTCCCTAAGCCCTTTCCTCTATCCTTTTGTCTTCCCCTCTTCTCCATGTTTAATGTATTAGCTGATGTCTCACCTCTGCTTTTCCATCGCATTTCCTCACTAAGGATAACACCAAAAACATCAAATTTTAGAGTGTTTGAACCATAGACAGAGTTACTTAAAACCATGACCAAGCCGTTCCATCTTTCTGGTAATGAGCACAAGATTAGAGGAGCCCTGAAATCATCATCAAAGTCAACTTTTACAGAACTTGGCTGATTAGTAACTGTATTAAATTCATTTAAATGATTTGCAATAGACCCACCTTCTGACATCTTCATATTAAATAGTCGCTTCATTAGAAATACCTTATTGGATGCAGAGGTTTTTTCATACAGTTTAGCCAATACATCCATCAGTTCCTTCGTTGTCTTTTCTTTTGAAATATTGAAAACCACTAACACTACCACGCTCATCTGTATCATTCACATTGCCTTTTTTCGAGAACCTCTGATTCTTCGTCCTTCATGGCCATCAGATTCTTTGCTATTCCACTCAATGATAGTAATAGATCCTTATGATATAAATAATATTCCACATGCATCTTCCATAGCTGGTAGTTTTTTCCTTAAATTTCTCAACCCTAAAATTTCCATCTTCCGCCATTGCTCCCACTCGAATCAGGAACCCTCTTTTCTTGCGAGTTACCTTTCGCTTTGGCACTAATTGTTAGAAAAATAGGATCACAGAGAAATAAAATAAAACAAATGCGAATATAAAGCACCGAAGATACACAATACAATAGAGACACAGATATACGTGGTTCACCCAATGTGATCTACGTCCACCAGAGAAATTTCCAGATCCTTCCTTTTTATTATCTAGCAAAATGAAGGGATAAAACCTACAACACACCCGATGTAACTTCCTCTTATTTATCTCACAGTCTCCTCTCTCAGAATACAATATTCACACACATATGCAACCACAATACATCACTCGTAAAATAGGGTTTCCTTCTAGGGAAAAAAACCCTAACATAACTTCTATCGTTAGATGTACAACCTTATAATGAATGGTTCAGATTGACTACAAAATTACAATATTTTACAAGGAAATCTTTCCCAATATTTCGCTTCGGGGGTGCTGCCCACGAATCCTCTATCAGGGGGGCTACAAAAATTGTCCCCCCCGCCCCCCTAGACATCCCTGGAAACAGTTGTGGGGGGGCATTCCCCCCAACACCCCCCATTAGGGAATGGGGTCGAAGCATGTATGAAACAAACGTATGAATCAAGAAGATAATCATGATCCACAACCAACACATTTGAAGAAAGTCTGCAGAGCTTCAATGAAACAAACAGATGGACAACATGAGAAAAATCAAGAAGCAAATGTAACAGGTGATGTTTTACAAGATGATTTGATTCTTTCTGTAGATAATATTTTTGAGTCTTGGGTAGTAGATTCATAGGCTTGATTTCATGCCACACCCCATAGGAAACATTTTCTAGATTATTTTCAAGGTGATTTTAGACTGATTCATTTGGGTGATGATGCATAATGTAAAATTGTTGGAATGGGTAAGGTACAAATAAAGAAAAAGAATGGAAACCAATGGTTATTGAAAGAGGTAAGACATGTACCATATCTAAGGAAAAGTTTAATTTCAACAGGGTAGTTGTCAAGTGAAGGATGTATATCTATATTTACAGTTAAGGCATGGAAGGTCACCAAAGGATCAATGGTGATAAAAAAAGGAGAGAAGGTAGGTACATTGTATTTATGTACTGGTAATACTAACTCTTTTATCTCTTTATATTATATAAGAGTGGATACAACACTTTGGCATCATAGTCTTAGAAACATGGGTGAGAAGGGGATGCAGATACTTCACAAAATAAATTTGTTGCTAGATCTTAAAAAAAATTATTTGGATTTCTATGAGCATTTGTCTATGGAAAACAAAAGAGATTCATATTTCTTAGAGATGGAAAATAAACGAAGAGTGAAAGGTTAGATCTTGTGCATACATATGTATGGGGACCAGCTCAGGTATCATCCCTTGGTGGCTCTCATTATTATGTTACTTTTATTGATGATGCAACTAGAAAAACTTGGGTTTATTAAATTCGACAATTTTTTTTGGTTGAGAATGAGACAGGAAAAAAGTTGAAGTGTCTCATATCATAAAATGGAGGTGAATACTGTAGCAAGGAATTTATTGTTCTTACCATGGGATTCATAGAGAGAAGAAAGTTCTAGGAACATCACAAGAAAATGGTGTTTCCTAAAGGATGAACAAGACCATCATGGAGCGTGAAAGGAGTATGAGATTGCATGTTGGGTTTCCCTTACAGTTCTGGGAAGATGTTGTAGATATTTTTTTTTACTTAATAAACAAAGGACCTTCAAGCTCTTTGGATGGAGGAATTCCATAGGAGGCATGGACAGGTAAAAAGGTAAACTATTATTTTTTGAAGACTTATGGTTGTGCACCATTTGTCCATATTGACAAATAAAATAGAACAAATACTGAGGAAAAATCCAAGAAGTGTACCTTTATTGGATATGGTGTTAATGATTTTGGTTATCGCTTATGGGATTATGAAAATCAAAAAATTATTATGATTAGAGATGTCATATTCAATGAGAAGGTCATGTATAAAGATTAGTTGTAGGGAAAGAAACATGAAGAAGAAAAACTAGAATACACAGTGCTTGATGAGATCATTGAAAAATAAATTCCAAAGGTACTAGATAATCAAAATGTACAACAACAGAAGAAACAGGTACCTCAAACTCCTACAATTGTTTTTATAAGATCTACCAGGTTAATTAAACCCCATGAATGATACTCTCCTTCATTGTACTATTTATTTTTGACTGATTCTGGTGAACCAAAAATTTATGAAGAGGTAATGCAGGTAGACACTAAAAGGAAGTGGGAGCAAGGAATGAAAGAGGAAACAAATTCCTTGGTAAATAAATAGACATGGGACTTGGTTCAGTTTCCTGTAGGAAAAAGAGCATTGCAGAATAAATGGGTTTACAGGCTGAAGGAATAAGATGGAGGCAAAAAGCAGTACAAGGCTAGACTTGTTGTAAAGGGGTTTGAACAAAATAAAGGTATATATTTTGATGAAATATTTTCTCCTATAGTTAAAATTAATTCAATTAGGACTATTTTAAGTCTTGTGGTAGTAGAATATTTGCATCTTGAACAATTAGATGTAAAAAAAACTTTTTTCCATGGGGATTTGTGTGAAGAGATTTATATGAAACAACCACAGGGGTATGAGGTCAAAGGGAAGGAAAATTTGGTATGCAGGTTGAATAATAACTTGTATGGCCTAAAGCAACCTCTAAGGTAGTGGTATTTGAATTTTGAAAGGTTTATTATAGAACCAGGTTATAGTAGATGTCATTCTGATTACTGTGTTTATTTTAAAAGGCTAGAAAATGGAAGCTATATTATCTTGTTATTGTATGTAGATGATATGGTTTTTGTAGGGTCTAATATGAAGGATATAAATGTGCTCAAGAAGAAATTATCTAATTCATTTGCGATGAAGGATTTGGGTGCTCCAAAAAAAATCCTTGGTATGAGAATAATAAGAAATAGGAAAAATTGCAAATTGACATTGTCTCAGGGTGAGTACATAAAGAAGTTGTTGGAGAGGTTTAGAATGAAGAATGAAAAACCAATTATTACACCTTTGGACAACCATTTCAAATTAACTAAGGAAATTTGTCCCAAGACACAGGAGGAGATAGAATACATGTACAGGGTCCCTTATTCATCAACAGTTGGCAACTTGATGTATGTGATGGTTTGCACAAGACTAGATATTACACATGCTGTGGGAGTTGTGAGAATGTATATGAAAAATATAAGTAAAGAACATTAGGAGGAAGTAAAGTGGATTCTTAGGCATTTGAGAGGTACTTCTACTCATGCATTATGTTTTGGAGGTTCATACATTTTTCTACAGGGATATGTTGATTAAGATATGGCAAGTAATAAAGATAGCAGGAGGAGCACCATAGGGTATGTTTTTACTGTAGGTGGAACAACAATAAGTTGGATTTCAAAACTACAAAAGGTTGTTTCACTTTCAACAACAAAACAAGACTATGTTGCTACTTCTCTAGGCTAGTAAAGAAATGATTTGGTTACAGAGGTTTATGGAGGAATTGGGAAAGAAGAAAGAGAATAGAAGGTTGTACAATGACAGTGAGATTTCCATTCATTTTGCAAATAAATCATCTTCCTTTCAAAGAATAAGGATATAAAAATTAGGTACCATTTCATACAATCTGTCTTGGAAGATGTATATTTGAATTTGGAAAAGATACATACTAGACAAAATCCTGCGGACATGTTAACAAAGGGAGTAAATAGGGAGAAACTGAGTTCCTGCTCAATTTCAGTTGGTATTCAAGCATGAAGGTGAAGATGAGAAGTTTTCCAGGTCCAAGGTGGATTATAGTCTAGCAGGTACATCAAAAGTGGAGTTTTTGTAATGAGTCTCCAAGTGGGAGATTGTTTGTTGTGGAGACTAATTATCTTCCTGATTCAGAGGTTTGTTTCAGCCATGAATGGACCCCATTCCATAATGGGGGGTGGGGGGGGGGGATTCCCCCCCCACAACTCTCGCCAGGGCATTCCAATGGGGGGGTGGCAATGATTTTTGTAGCCCAACCTGGTGGGGGATTTGGGGGAAGCACCCCCAAAGTGAAATATTGGGAAAAATTACCTTGAAAATATTGTAATTTCGTTGTCAATTTGGACCGTTCATTATAACGTCGTAGATTTGATGGTAGAAGTTATTTTAGGGATTTTTTCCCTAAAAGGAAACCCTCTTTTATGACAGAATTGTATTAAGGCTATGAATTATCGTGAATATTGTATTATGAGAGAGGAGACTATGAGAGAAAGAAGAGGAAGTTATAGCTGGTGTACTATAGGTTGTATCCTTTCATTTTGTTGAATAATAAAAAGGAAGGACCCGCTAATTTCTCTGGTGGATGTAGCCCACACAGGGTGAAACACGTATATCTGTGTCTCTATTGTATTGTGTATATTATATGTTTAATTTCCACATTTGTTTTATTTTATTGCTCTGCGATCTTGTTTTTTCTAACATGCAGTTGTACAACCCCTCCATCTGTGATAGACTTTATCTGATATGGCCCAATCCAATGCATTCTGAGCTTCCTCGGGTGTTGCAAATACTTACTGTCATAGAGGAGATCCAAATCTCATTCTTTAAACTTATTCTTCTTGATATATCTTTCATGCCATGATTTATCCTTTGCTTTATGTACTTCTTGATGGAAACCTGCCATGATTTTGTCCTCTTCTAATTCCATCAGTTTATCCAATATTTCCTGCATTGTTCCATTTTCTATCATATCTGTAATTGCTACAATGCACAGACTTGGCATTAAATAATCTAATGTAACTACTGTCTCCTTTCCATACACCAATTTAAAGGGTGTTTGTCCTGTTAATTTCTTGCAGGTATTTTTATAAGCCCAAAGTATTGTTGGTACCTTCAAATCCCAATAATCTTTGTTTACATTACAAATATTTGTCAAGGGAATCTCAAAAATCTTGTTGAAGGCTTCCATTGTTCCATTTGCTCGAGGGTGGTAAGAATAACTCTTCTAGTGGTATATCTTAAATTATTCAAGCATTGCCTCAATTGTATTGTTGATGAAGTGAGTTCCCTGATCACTCATCAATATTGTTGGACATCAAAATCTTTCCACTACAATCTCAAATAAAAAGTGTGTTGCAGTGTCTGCGCTGTAATCCTTTTCTGACACTTCCTCTTCCCATCTGGTCAAGTATTTCATTGTTGTAATAATGTATCTAGCTCATGATCTTCTTACTGGTGGATTAATTGGACCTACAAAATCTATTACCCATTTATCAAACACTTGTAAAGTAACATGTGGCTTTAGTGGCATCTCATCCCTCCTGAATGGCTTCCCAACTCTTTGACCAACGTCAGACTTCTGAAAGAATTCTTTTGAATCCTTATGAACTCTTGGCCACTGTCATCCTGTGCGCAATACCTTCTACATGATAGCTTTGTCTGCGTAATGTCCTCCTACAATCCCTTCATGCACTTCTACCAAAATAATTGGTTGTTCATGCTCCATCACACATCTCCTCAAGATGTTATCTGCTCCAAGTTTGTATAAGTGACCTACTGATCCGGATTTTATGAGCAGAACGAAATGAATACAAATTATTAATAGGTGCTTAACACGAAAATAACAGAGATACAGTAAAACTGGTTTTCTATTAAATAACGAAATAAGCTGAAACTGTAAAAAATGCAGCGGAAACAAGCTTGCT
>JASDQU010105943.1:217495-231648 GCA_032191745.1 Picea mariana | reverse complement strand
TGAAGAGACCTCAGGACCTTTGGGCCAGTCTTTGGAAAAGAAAGTATACTCCCAATGAAACATAAATAAGCCTCATTTGATGCAATGAAGATACCCCAGGTTCTCTGATATGGATATCTCCCAAGAAAAAACAACACCTTGTAGTCAATCATGCCTTCTGGGAAATCCGGAATGGTCACACTGCCCTCTTCTGGAACGATTTGTGTAAACAGTTACCTATTCTAGCTCAAGAAGAATGGGCCGATACCTTCTACACCTCAACTACTCAAGAAGGACTGAAAAAGTGGCATACTACTGGAGAGACAACCCCATGAATGACATCTAGAGATACAACTGGAAGTCTAATGAAGAGGACCTATATGTCGAAGCACAGGTGGACCTTCATCCCTGGCACAATATGATAAACCCACAAAAAATTCCCATCATGTAAGGTGAGGAAATCCTGCGCCGGGGACACTCACCAAGGGGCACTTTAAACATCCAATAGGATTACGCCATAAATGACAATCTTAATCTCCCTCCCCCAAAGAAATCCTGGAGCAAAATATGATCTCGGAAACACTAGCCAAAAATTAGCATCTTCCTTTAGTTGGTAGCACACATAAACATTATCACCTGGGATAATCTAACTAAAAGGGGGTTTACAGGACCATCCACTTTCCCTCTACACTTGGAAGAGGCAGAAACAATGAACCATATCCTTAACACTTTCCCCTTCAATGCCCAAGTTTGGGATCACTGCGTGACCATCATGTGCACGTCATATCGTAAGAGGGACAACATAAGAAATACCATCAAAGAATGGAGAGAAGTGGGCTTTCAGTCACCAATCCTAAATTGCATCTGGAAGCTGCTCCCTGGCTTTATCCTTTGGAAAATCTTGAAGGAAAGGAATCAAAGGATCTTTAGGAATACCTAGAGAAATTGGAAACATGGATGGACCCAGATCTCTCACAACATAATAGAAACAATCAACTTCAAGCAATGGTCTGAGGCAGACTTAACTTGCCCCTCCCAAGAACAAAACATCATGAATAATTGGAAATTCATCACAAAACAAAGTCTTCTCCCTCCTCCCCGTAATCCTTCTCGAGGGGATATCCCTTCTCAGTGGTTCTCCCTTCCAATGGACTTTATCAAGGTAAACTTTGATGGAGACTCCAAAGGGAACCTAGGAGAGGCAGGATATGGCATGGTATTTCAAAACCATTAGGGGAATAGTCTTCTCATTACCACAGGAATATTAGGTCACACCACAAACAATGCAGATGAACTTTGGGGGCTCACAAGAGGGTTATAATTAGTCGAAAAACACAAATTCAATAAACTCATAGTGTAAGGAGACTCTCAAGTAATTCTCAACCTCTTTTGGAAAGTTCTAAATGGTGTGGATCTGGAGCAAATTTCTTCCTATTGGCGACTATCTCATGGACTAAGGAAAATTGGAACACTTCTCCGACCTAGTCAGGATTTCATCCCTCCCATGTGAGGAGGAAGGAGAATCAGATTACGGACGAACTAGCCAACATTGGAGCGGAAAGGGAGAGATCAGATCTTTTGTGCCACGCCCGTATCCACCAGATGCACACTATCTTTCAAAGATGCCAGAGAAAATCTCTAGCCATCGACAACTTCCCGGATGGGGTGATAGTGGGAGCCAATTGTCCAAAAGAGCATCTAGGAGAGAGTGACAGTGGAATCAACCACATGATGGATGCGTGCCTCCCACTCTTTCCACCTTAATTCTATTAAATCAACTTTTCATGAGACAGGGCACCATTAATATCAGTGTGCCCTGCTCTGGCTATCCATCCCCTCGATGGACCAGCTCCATTGCTATGCCTTTACTCTGTGAGTGTGTTAGTTTAATGCATGGAAGTAGCTCCTTGGTTACTAAGAATTGCACCAGATGTATTGGACGCCTCATTCTCATGTGGCTGATTTCTCCAGAGCTTGGCCTTTTGTTCAACTTCTCCTACGCCTATTATCGATCTCTCCTAGTTGTTTCCTCCCTCACTATGTCTTAGAGATGACGAGATAGAGGGGGGAGTCTAAAAAAGGCTCGACATGGTAGCCCAGCTGACTGCGTCTGGCCCTCTGCCCATTCGACCGTACCCTCCCATAGCTCCTCCTCCTTGTCGCCTTCCTCGTCCTCCTCCCTGGCACAGTCGAGTCATATTCCTTCCCTCTCGTCGTCTTTTGCTTATAGGTTGGAGTGGCTTGATTTCTTGGGGAATTCTCTAGGATTTCACCCAGGCCCCTTGGGAGATTTGGCCTCCTCTTCATAGTTAGTACCAGTGTCTCCTCCAAAATCGTCACCCCGCTCACCCTCTTAGTCGCCCCATGCCCTGATACTTAATGCTCACTCTGAAGGTGATGGCCATGAAGCAAGCCAAGGTTCACTTCAACGACATTACTCCCACGTCGACTCTTATGCCGACCCTGAATTTTAAATGGAAACAAGCCTTAAACTACTGCAAGGCCTGGTCTTTGAGCTACGTTGGGACTTGGATGATCTACGGTTTAGCCTGGAGATTTTGGATGGGAAAGCAAGATAATTCCTACAATTTCTTTCAGCATTGCAAGATGCCCACCACCCCTCAACAGGAGAAGCGCACGTAGCAGAGGCTAAGCAACCAGTATTTCCACCAACTCCACCACTTGGGACCTCAGAGAACGTTGCACCAGTCAAGGAGGAGGACATGCCACCAGTCCTGCGGATGGATGCAATGCAGGAGGACATGGCACTATTCGAGTAGGAGCCATCTTCTTTCAGGGACCCGACACTTGGCAACACCTCCATGGACGTCTGGCTGCACTACAGCCCCACCAATTGACATGCACACGTGTCTCTTTTATTTTGGTCGGTTGAAGGGTCGTATAATTGTTGTTTTGCCTCATGGATGCTATAATGATAATCTGTGTCAATTACTTTCAAGATGGTCACCCATAGAGGGATGAGTTTCAATTTTTTGTTATATGTCAGTTGAAAGGTCAAGTTGTAATATTATGTTGTTAAGACTTGCAGAAATTATGATATGACAGACAGTTTAAGACTTGAACTATGGAACTGTTTGACTGACTGAGCTAGTTACCCCTTGAAACAACTCAATGTTTACAGCCTAGAACAAAAGAATGATTTTTTAATTTTTTATTTTGACAGATTTTTTATACAATCTTACTTAAAGATAAGTAAAAAATTATATCAACCATTTTTAATTATATAGTTATGATTATTATAATCCACAATATATATTTCTATCAACATAAACCTCAAAAATGAGAAATTCATTATGTCTTTCCCTTATTTGTTCATTATGTCTTTCCATTATTTGTTCTAATGATTATCTTGGGGAATATGGCCATATTA
This sequence comes from Picea mariana, assembly GCA_032191745.1. Classification (NCBI taxonomy): domain Eukaryota; kingdom Viridiplantae; phylum Streptophyta; class Pinopsida; order Pinales; family Pinaceae; genus Picea; species Picea mariana. The sequence continues at coordinate 228,278 of JASDQU010105943.1, read as the reverse complement.
GAATCAACTTTATGTCTTTCCCTTATTTGTTCATTATGTCTTTCCATTATTTGTTCTAATGATTATCTTGGGGAATATGGCCATATTAGAATCAACTCTCCTCGAAACAATCCCCTTGTCCAAAAAGGTGGAAATTTTTCATTAATTAGAGTATGTTTGGTTTACATCATGTGAAGTTTTATAATTTATAATTGGTGGAATGTTTTCAATGAAAGTATGTTTGGTTTACATCATGTCAAGTTTTATAATTTATAATTGAGGAAGGTGAGGTAATTAAATTAACTTTTGATTTGTCTCTCATACCAAGTATTGATTTGCACCATCTTGTCAAAGGATGGGTTTCAATTGTAGCAATGTAGCATTCATGGATACTAGTAGTTAGATTTCATAATTGTTGGTTCAGTCCTTTATATGTTGGTTGACGCTTTGTGTCGAAGCTAAGGGGAGATTTGGTAATTCATGTGTTGGAATTGAGTACACGACTCTAGTGAGGGGATTATATGCCTAAGTTAAAGGCTTCGATGGACATTCCATTATGATCATAATATGGGTGGTATTAAGGGAGGGATTAAGGAGAGCCTAGCCATAAGAGACACACAAGTAGGTAGGCATAGAAGAGGCAAAGTCTATGTAGTTTAGAAGAGGCAAAGCCATAAGAGACACATAGGTAGGTAGGCTTAGAAGAGGCAAAGTCTATGCAGTTTAGAAGAGGCAAAGCCGCCACCTAATATTAGGTTGAAATTGATGATGTAGCGATTTCAACTTTGGTTGTGTTCACAAAAGAGGCTTATAATAACAGGTTTTCAGCCGGAGCTAAGAGAGAGGTTGAATAAATTGAAGAAAATGTAAGAGAGAGTAGGGGCATGATCTCCAATGAAAAGGTGGATAAATAAATGTTTCAATGGGTACTTGACATAAGTTTTTATAGGATCGAAGAAAATAAGTTTGTAAACAACGTTGACTTATAATGACACATCGGTAGAGGCACTTAGTATTCAAAAATTCTTAGCAAAAAAAAATCTAGGGGTACTTAGTAGTGTGAAATTATTCGCAAAATAGAAACTACTGGTTTGAAATTCTTAGAAAATAGTATGAACTAGAAGTATGAGAAATTTATAAATAAAAAGAAATTTATAAATAAAATCTTTGGTTAGCTAGAACAAAATGGCAATAAAAAGAAGCGAGAACTATGAAAGACAATGTAAATAGTGAGGAAAATAGAGGAAGGTAAATATAGGGGAGTGGAAACCCCTTTTTCTAACTTGCGTTTTGATGGTTATGCTATTATATATGCAAGCTAAATTGGTTAATATAATACCCCATATGAGCATAATGTGTAAGTATGTGGTATTTTTGGTAAGTGAATTACCACTTTATTATATTAGAGTTAATATAAATTACTAATAATATAAGAATAATGTTTATTTTGGATTATAAGAACCTAGAACATTATGGGGAAATGAAGCAAAGGATATTAGAGTTAATATAAATTACTAATAATATAAGAATAATGTTTATTTTGGATTATAAGAACCTAGAGCACCATGGGGAAATGAAGCAAAGGATGGAGAAGTAGGGGTAGTGAAATAAAATAACATTTTAGTGTTTTTGACAAGTTTCATTACCCCAAATATTCTTATCCTTTGTCTTAGGAAACTCCTATTTTATTTTAAGAATATGCTCTTCATGTGAGCTTTGTGTTCATGCAATATTTTGGGGAAGGGATTTTCTCAACCTTAGAGAGATCACTTATCATCTCATTCATGTGGTGGTGTTGGGGAAGCTAGATGAGAGTCATGAAAGTGAATTTTTTCAAGGGGATATATGACCATAGTTTCATAACCTTAAATGATGTAAAATACAAGACTTAATTCATGGGTAATTACTAGGAAAAAGAGGAAATTAAGTTACAATCGATATTTCGTGTACTAGCAGTAAAGGTTTCTTAGCTATCTTGTACTAAAGTAGTAGAGGGAAGTGGGATACCATAAGGCATTATTTAGCAGAGAAGGCAATGCCATTCCTTGTGTTGTGTAGACAATGGGAGAAGAGAAGTTGGTTCAATGGGATTGTTTTGGTAATAATGGATCGAAATGTTAATTCCTTGTCTAAGATGTTTAGAAATTGTGTTGAGTGAGAAGAACCAAAGCCATAAATAATATTTTTTTCTGTTTTTTTATCAATTGGAAAGGGCGTGGTACATTCATGAGATGGTACTTATGGCTTGGACGTAAAATGCTCCTATGGAGCTATCTTTTATTTAGATATTAATAATTTATTCTTTTGATTTTTCTAGTATTATTATTTGTTGAAGATTAATGCTTGTGGGTAGTATTTTATGAAAATGTTCTTACATGAGAAGAATGCAAGTTTGGAATTTATTTTTGTTTCAAGAGAGGATTATAAACTATATGGGCGATAATCAAACACATATTTTAAGGGTGTCACTGATCCAAATGGATTTCGGTAGCCTCCCACCTATTCCAACTAGCTCATTTTAACAACTTTCTAGTTTGGCAGTTTTTTTCCAAGTTTTTGGGTCCCTGATTGATGGGGCCGTTTTGAGGCACTAGACAACATTTTTAGGGATCGCCACAGTCATACTATAGACAAAGACAAATTATGATGGAAAAATGTGTAGTCCTCAGATAGAACTTTCTAATGGGCTATCACAGTCCTAAAACAAATATCATATGAAAAAATTATGATCCCGGGAAGTTGTTGTACTAGCTTACCCCAACGGGGCCCACATGACTTTTGGCGCTTCATCTATTAGGGTTAGGATTTTGGATGTCTAGGGTTTTTTCATTTCTGTTTATTGTAAAAAAGGCTTGGAGTGCCTCATTGTAAGCATCTTCTTGCGAATGAGTGAAACTGTCACATATCTTCTCAGAGATAAGTCGCCACCATTCTAGCAAGTTTGTTTTCCACTGCATTTTACTGTTTCAACACATTTTATTATTGAGTAGAAACCAATTTTACTATATCTCCGTTATTTTATTTATGTTATTCTTGTGTCTCTGTGTTAAGAATAATAATAATCTATATTCATTTTTGTTCTTCTCATAAAATCCAGATCAATGGTATTAGAGCGATCTACTCCTTGTCAGTCTTAATGCATGTACCCAACAAGGTCAGGGTAAAAAGAATTGGGTCTTGAGCTTGTTTCTATTGAGAAAAAAGTCTCTCACATGCCCAAACAACCTCTCATGGTGCAAGAAAAGAAAGACAACACGACATGAGATCCTTTCAAAATGTTTCTTGAAGAAGCCCTCACGCAAGAGAGGAACGGAATGATGGATAATTTTGCGCAAATCCTTTGACAACTACCAACAGGAGATGCATCTTCCTCAAATGGAGGTGTCACCCCCTTAAAGGTATAAATCAACTTTGATATTCCCATATTTGAAGGTCAAATAGACGCATATGTTGTAGACAAATGGTTGAATCTGCTAGAAGGATATTTTTATGTCCATAACTTTTCCAACAGATAAAAGATTACGTTTGCGCTCCTTAAAGCCATTTCCCATGTCAAAGTGGGAGAATTTTTGTGAGGAAAAGGAGATAGATGAACCCTAATTATTTACAGTCATGATCACCTGGGATTCCTTTAGGAATTTTATCAAGGAAAAATACTACCCTATCAGAAGTTATCACAAAATGTATACAAAATGGACCACACTGTGGTAGGAAAGAGACCAAGAAGTCCCTGAGTTCACAAATGTCTTCCATACCTTGCACACCAAGTTGGGTATCAAATATTCTGAACGAAATATGTTGTTCAAGTATCGTAGTGGTCTTCATAGATACATCCAGGCCGAAATGGATTTTTTGGACATGCCTTCCTGAGGTGCGGCCTATCAATATGTCGTCAAAATTGAGAAAAATCTTAAACAAAAGATGCAGAAATTTGGTCCTAGGAACCCCTCACATCAAAAGAAAGTAAACGAAAGCTCCAACCTATAGAAAAAAAGACAAAGAAAATATGCACAGCCTTAGGAAAACCAGTCTAGGCCACAAGCAAAGAAGGACACCATAAAGACAAAGAAAGATACCGAGAATTGGTGTGACCTCCATAAGAAACCCTAGCATAACACCGTTGATTGTCTCTCCAAACAATCACTGGTAGATGAAGTGAAAGTCTTTGAATCAGATGCAGGTACTGACTTTGAGTCAGAACCAGAAAGGGGAATATGGATCATTAACATGTAACCCAGTACCATCATTGCTACCACCAAGGTCCAGCTCGATGAACCAGATGAGCTAGAAGAATGAGAGCACTTATTTCATTCACAGATGTGGGTAAAAGGAACCCCACTGCTATTTATCATTGATACCAGTATCCAGAAGAACCTCATCTTAGAATATGTCATGAAGCGTCTAGCCCTACCAACAGTGCCGCACCCGTATCCCTACACCATTGGATGGCTACGCCAAGGAATCGAACTCTACATCAACCAACACTGCCACCTTTTGTACAACATCAAGTCATTCAAAGATGAGGTATTGTGTGATGTTTCTCCTCTCAAAAATTCTAATTTTATTTTTGGCCAACCTTATTTATGGAAACAACATGTTGTATATGATTCTAGGCCTTGTAGTGTTATTATTACTTTGAACAGGAAATTTTACAGGATACCCAAGGCATGCCCTCCTAGTGCTATTTCATTGATCTCTACCAAGCAATGAAGGAAGGTCATCTCTTAGACCAGGAAGTTTTTCTTCTTTGTGATCCACTCTGAAAGTGAGAGAAATATTGCAGTGAAATCCAACGCCTCTATGGACGACCTCTCCACATAGCAGAGAAAAGTGGACAAAGTTGTGGCAAAATACAAATATATCTTCTATTCACCTATAGGTGTACCTCTACACTGTCATGTGAATCATCCCATCGATCTGACCCCCGACACACCACTGCCTAATGGGATATAAAGTGGTAGATCTAAGAATTACTCCAGAAGGGGAACATCCATCCCAAGTCATCTCCTTGTGGGATCCCAAACATGTTGGTGCAAAAGAAAGACGGGATCTCGCGACTTTGCATTGATTTTTAGGCCCTAAATAAAATCACAGTCAGAAATGAGTACCCGATTCCCAGAATCAACGATCTCCTTGATCAGTTAAAGGGGTCCAAATACTTTAGTAAGATTGATCTAAAGTGTGAATACCACTAGGTTCCCATAGAACAAATAGATGTATGGAACATCACCTTCAAGTCAAAAGAAGGTCTTTTTGAATGGTTGGTCATGCCTTTTGGTTTGAAAAATGCTCCAACAACTTTCATGAGGATGATGGGTGATATCATGTGACCTTTCATCAATACTTTTGTAGTGGTGTATCTGGATGACATCTCCAACTACAACAAGACTTGGGTGAAAAACTTGCAGCATATTCAACAGGTTCTGTACACCCTACGACAACATAAGCTATATGCCAACTTGAAAAAATGATTGTTCGACATGGACATGGTATAGTACCTAGGATACATCATGGATCGACATGGTGTGCATGTGGATCTAGCCAAAATATAGGCCATTCGTGACTGGCCAGCCCCAACCACACTCACTGAGCTTCAGAGCTTCTTAGCCCTAGTCAATTTCTATCAGAGGTTTATGCTGGGATTCTCCCATATTGCATGGACCCTCAGACAAGTAGCCAAGGGTGGTGGTAAGGAAATAATTTTGTGGGGCATGTCCCAACACCAATAGTTCGATTATTTAAAACAACTCTTGTGATAAGCCCCAATACTTTCATTATTGGAACTGTGACAACCCTTTGAGATTGAGATAGATTCTTTGGACTATGCAGTGGGCACAATTCTCACTCAGCATGACCACCCTGTGGTCTATCATTGTGAGACACTATCAGATGTTGTACCTAAGTACCCTAATTACGACAATGAAATTTACTCCATTGTGCAATCTTGTCGCCAATGGAGACACTACATTCTCGTGAAGGAGACAAACATCCACACAGATCATAAGCCACTCCAATTCATGTAGACACAAAGAAAATTTCTTAATGACCACCATGAGAAGTGGTCCACATACTTTCAACAGTTCCACCTCAACATCAAGTATAAAGCCGACAATACCAACCAAGTCATTGATTTCCTCAGCCGACTTCCAGTCATGACACTCACCACGGTGCTAGACTCTTCTATCCACGAGACATCCGGATGGGTCAACCTCTATGAGATAGACCTTGACTTCGCCACCACATACCAAATGTTGGGAGAAACTCAGTTGTCGCTAATTTCCATATTCAGGACAGGATAATGTGTCAACTAGGCCATCTCTACGTTCCATCAAGCCAGTGAGAAAATATTATTTAGGAAGCCCAATACAATCAGGTGGTAGAACACATCAACGTCAAAAATATAGTGGTAGTGTTGCAGAAACATTTCTACTGGTCGAAACTTTGACAAGATGTTAGCAAGTATATCAGGTCCTGCACTGTCTGAGCTATTTACAAATTGACCACTAAAAAATAGGGCATGTACACCCCCCTAGCTACTCTTGACAGGCCATGGGAATCCATCTCAATGGACTACATTTTGGGCCTTTCATCCACCAAGAGGGGAAATGACTGTGTCTTTGTGGTTGTTGATCGCTTTTCCAAGATGACGATCATGGCTTCCTGCAAGAAGAGCATCGTAGTAGAAGCCAAAACTAAGCTCTTCTTTGAATGAGTTCAGGTATATTTTGGAATCCCAGAAACCATTGTCTCAAATCGGGACAGTTGGTTCCTCATCACATTTTGGTTGAGCCTCTGGTCACTACTGGACACCAAGCTCACCAAATCCATTTCCTTCCACCCCCAGAAAAATGGCCAAATTGAGGCTGTCAATCGGATGGGAATCTTCTCTATGTTCAACATAGCTACAACAGAGCCCTACATAGCTCAACCGACCATATCCCCTTTCAGGTCGGGTTGGGGTTCCAACCATTGGGTCCCATGGATGTTCCACTACCTCTTGCGTCCACCCCGACTGATTCATTGCCTGCTCCAACTGAAGATGAAAAATCTTCTTGGCTCATTCAGTGGATCCAGTACATTCGCCAACAGCTTCATGATATTTTACAAAAGTCCAATTCCAAGTACAAACAACGCCATGATCGATATTGGGTGCCACATAATTTTTAGGTGGCAGAGAAAGTGTGGTTGCACTTGTAGAAAGAATTCCTTACAAGACCTCATCGGAAACTTCACCCACTCTATTAAGGACTTTACACCATCACCAAGGATGTGGGTGAAAATTATTTTGAGCTCAACATTCCCCCTTTCCCTGGCCTGTACCCAGTGTTCAACGTGGATCTCCTTTGACCATACTTCCTACCATTATTGGACACTTGAGAGATAGCAGAACAATTGACACCAATAGAGCTCAACCATGAATGCCTGCAACATGAATCCAGTGATCATATTGTGGAAACATAGGTCAAGGGAACTCATGAGCAAAGGATCCATCTTTATCGAGTTGTCAAAGTAGGGCATCTCCTACACCAAGGCAAGTGGCTCACCTGAAGCCAAATTCTGCAGAAATTTCCTTATCTAATAGGGGAAATAAACACAATGGAGAGAATTGATTCCTAAAGGGGGAGTATTGATCTAGATGGATTTCGGTGGCCTTCTACCTATTCTAGCTGGCTCATTTTAGCAGTTTTCCAGTTTGATAGCTTTTTTCCTAGTTTTCGGGTTCCTGATTTCCAGGGCCATTTTGAGGACCTAAATAGCATTTTTAGGGATCGATATAGTTATATTGTTAACATAGGTACAAATTGATGGCATCATGTGTAGTCCTCGAATAGGCCTTTCAAACAAGATATTGTTCGCCTAAAATGGAGATCGTATGCAAAAGTTACGACCCCGAGAATTTGATGTACTAGCTTACCCAAACGTGGCCCACATGACTTTTGGCACTTCATCTCTTATGGATAGATTTTTGGATGTATAGGGTTTTTTTCATTCTTGTTTATTGTAAAAATTGCTTGGATAACACCATTGTAACCATCTTCTTGCGAATGAGTGCAGTTGTCACATCTCTTCTCAGACATAAGCCACCACCATTCTAGCAAGCTTGCTTTCCGCTACATTTTATAGTTTCGTCACATTTTCTTATTGAGTAAAACCAATTTTACTGTATCTCTGTTATTGTATTTCTGTTATTCTTGTGTCTCTGTGTTAAGAATAATAATAATTTGTATTCATTTTCGTTTCGCTCGTAAAATTTAGATCAGTCACAACCATCATTTTGTAATATAGATGACATAGTTCTACCCTTGTTTTATAAATTAAATTCGACTATCTGAGAGAGAAGTAATGGGCGTAGAGTTTTTGAGATACCTACACAAAATATCTAGCTAAAATTGAAACATACACATCTTGCATTGTGGATGAAGATAAAAGAAAAAAATGAGAGAAAATAATGAAATAATTTATATTATTTGAGTCAAAGAAATGATACAATACAATTGATATACTTTGTATAACTCAACTAACTCTCCATAGTAGTCAACTAATGTGTATTAGGAGTGTTCTAGAGAGATCTTAGACACACTAGCAATCACTCCAGTGAACTCCCACCTAGTCCTAGTTAACTAAGTCAAATATGTGGAAGTGAGAGAAATGCATGAAATTGTTGGTAATAAAACCAAGGTTTACAGGAGTGAGTGACTTCCACTAGTCTAAGTAAGTGTAACTGACTCCGAATTGAAGAGGAACGCCCTATTTTTGTAGGGGAATATTCTCAAGAGAGAATATTCAAGCGTTCTCAACATTGGTCTATCAAACTTAGGAAAATAATTCTAGGTGAGTGTGTAATATCTCCAACACAATAGTTGAACACTACTACGGTGTAAATGATGAATGGGTCCCAACAACAAAGGCCATGTTAGGTACCCATTGTATAATGTATCTCATAATGAAAAAGTGAAAAAGAGAGGAGAGAGGGAAAACCTCATGGGAACAATACCCCCTCAAAGTACAATGCAACAAAAAGAATGAGAAGGAACAAAAACAGTTGCTAAACAACTATGTCCTTCAGTCCAAGGAGACCTTTCAAATGTGGAACTTTAAGCTCGGTGAAGATTTTTTTGAAGATATAGATGTCTATACGGATCTAACAAAGCATATGCACAGTAAGATGTCCACACGTATCCATTTTCTCTTATTGCAAAGAGTAAGATCCAAATGAAGTTTGGATGAAACTTTGTAAATCGTGCGGTCGTTTCTAGAAAAAACGTTGAAATTTTGTTTATTTTAAAATGCTACTTACTTCACTTCCTAGACTTCATTTGAGACCATTTGTTTTCTGAAGATACATATTTTTCCTAGAGGAATTTAAACATCCAATTTGTTTTTGCAAATTCTTATAAGAAAATGTCATAATTGAATCTCATGTGCACTGTCCATTTTTTGGCTACTGGGATGCATGCATGGCGTATGCATGTTGCTCGTGAAATGCATGTATAACACATGCAAAAGTGTATGCATGTGGCGCCTTAGATGCATTTCAGAAAATAGATTTGAAATGGAGTAGACATCACCTTCAAAGAATGACATGCATATATGACACATGCAAAACTGTATGCATGTGACTCCCTAGATGCATGCATGATATCTTCTGTATGCAATTCAAAAAATAGAAATAGATTGAAATGGAGTAGACATCATCTTCAATGAATGACTTCAATGAATAACATGTGTTAACTCGATATTAAACATTGAAGTAATTACACATATCCCTTGTATGGAGAAGTACCAAGCATATATCCTCTCTAAAGTAAGTGGATATTTTCGGGGAACCAATAATCTCAATTTTTTTTATTATTTGCATCATCCTATGTCAAATTATAGAAAGATAACATAAGAAAATAAAAAATAGAGCCCTAAAATTTAAAACTCTTAACCAATGACAAACAATTTATGCGGATCTCTGAAAATAAAAAATAGAGCCCTAAACTTTTCCTTCAAACACGGCGTATACAAACTCATCACGCTGTCTCCTTGGAGATATACATAACGTTAATGCGCTGTCTCCTTGGAGGTATACATAACGTTAATGCGTATGTCGCTGTCGTAGGTAGTTTTATCACAACGGAATCTTACACGACTGCCATGGCCACACAAATTTTATTTTAGTCACAAATATGATTTCATATCTTACACGACTGCCATGGCCACACAAATTTTATTCTACTCACAAATATGATTTCATCCCTTACATCACACTTGCGAAAACCATGGTATCCTTATTTCCGTTTCTTCCCTGAACTTTCTCGCCTGCTTCCTTTGTTCCCTTTCTCCGGAGACTTACAATTCGAAAGTTACGTGCTTACATTCGACGAACCTACAATTCCGTAGCTCCTGTATACGGCATGACCGAGGATTCCGTATATAGTCGCGGCCAGGTCTCAACGATTCGGAATGAAGGGTTTTGCATACACTGAACTTAGATAGTTCTGTGATACAACCTACCCAAAATTGTTCGAATTTTTTTCGCAATTCAGATTTACCAGAAAAATATGGCAGAGAAGGCTTCTAAAGGGCTAAGTTCCACAGCACGATCCTGCAATTCTAAGAGATCCACATCTCGACGGGTGAGAGTAGTCCAAATCTCAAACCCTACCATGATCAAAACGAGCGCTTCTGAATTTCGTGGTGTTGTTCAGTCCCTCACTGGACGAAAGAGGTCCTCCGCATCTGGTATTCAAGATAAAGAAACGAATTCGTATACTGATAATCAATACAGCCCTCAACTGAAGGTAACAAAGCTCGAAGA